>MU159633.1:53127-78118 GCA_015888305.1 Antheraea pernyi
TTTTTTTTTTTTTTTTTTTTTTTTTTTTTTTTTTTTTTTTTTTTTTTTTTTTTTTTTTTTTTTTTTTTTTTTTTTTTTTTTTTTTTTTTTTTTTTTTTTTTTTTTTTTTT
Organism: Antheraea pernyi; assembly: GCA_015888305.1. Lineage (NCBI taxonomy): Eukaryota > Metazoa > Arthropoda > Insecta > Lepidoptera > Saturniidae > Antheraea > Antheraea pernyi. The sequence continues at coordinate 53,238 of MU159633.1, forward strand.
TTTTTTTTTTTTTTTTTTTTTTTTTTTTTTTTTTTTTTTTTTTTTTTTTTTTTTTTTTTTTTTTTTTTTTTTTTTTTTTTTTTTTTTTTTTTTTTTTTTTTTTTTTTTTTTTTTTTTTTTTTTTTTTTTTTTTTTTTTTTTTTTTTTGTTTGTTTGTTTGTTTGTTTGTTTGTTTGTTTGTTTGTTTGTTTGTTTGTTTGTTTGTTTGTTTGTTTGTTTGTTTGTTTGTTTGTTTGTTTGTTTGTTTGTTTGTTTGTTTGTTTGTTTGTTTGTTTGTTTGTTTGTTTGTTTGTTTGTTTGTTTGTTTGTTTGTTTGTTTGTTTGTTTGTTTGTTTGTTTGTTTGTTTGTTTGTTTGTTTGTTTGTTTGTTTGTTTGTTTGTTTGTTTGTTTGTTTGTTTGTTTGTTTGTTTGTTTGTTTGTTTGTTTGTTTGTTTGTTTGTTTGTTTGTTTGTTTGTTTGTTTGTTTGTTTGTTTGTTTGTTTGTTTGTTTGTTTGTTTGTTTGTTTGTTTGTTTGTTTGTTTGTTTGTTTGTTTGTTTGTTTGTTTGTTTGTTTGTTTGTTTGTTTGTTTGTTTGTTTGTTTGTTTGTTTGTTTGTTTGTTTGTTTGTTTGTTTGTTTGTTTGTTTGTTTGTTTGTTTGTTTGTTTGTTTGTTTGTTTGTTTGTTTGTTTGTTTGTTTGTTTGTTTGTTTGTTTGTTTGTTTGTTTGTTTGTTTGTTTGTTTGTTTGTTTGTTTGTTTGTTTGTTTGTTTGTTTGTTTGTTTGTTTGTTTGTTTGTTTGTTTGTTTGTTTGTTTGTTTGTTTGTTTGTTTGTTTGTTTGTTTGTTTGTTTGTTTGTTTGTTTGTTTGTTTGTTTGTTTGTTTGTTTGTTTGTTTGTTTGTTTGTTTGTTTGTTTGTTTGTTTGTTTGTTTGTTTGTTTGTTTGTTTGTTTGTTTGTTTGTTTGTTTGTTTGTTTGTTTGTTTGTTTGTTTGTTTGTTTGTTTGTTTGTTTGTTTGTTTGTTTGTTTGTTTGTTTGTTTGTTTGTTTGTTTGTTTGTTTGTTTGTTTGTTTGTTTGTTTGTTTGTTTGTTTGTTTGTTTGTTTGTTTGTTTGTTTGTTTGTTTGTTTGTTTGTTTGTTTGTTTGTTTGTTTGTTTGTTTGTTTGTTTGTTTGTTTGTTTGTTTGTTTGTTTGTTTGTTTGTTTGTTTGTTTGTTTGTTTGTTTGTTTGTTTGTTTGTTTGTTTGTTTGTTTGTTTGTTTGTTTGTTTGTTTGTTTGTTTGTTTGTTTGTTTGTTTGTTTGTTTGTTTGTTTGTTTGTTTGTTTGTTTGTTTGTTTGTTTGTTTGTTTGTTTGTTTGTTTGTTTGTTTGTTTGTTTGTTTGTTTGTTTGTTTGTTTGTTTGTTTGTTTGTTTGTTTGTTTGTTTGTTTGTTTGTTTGTTTGTTTGTTTGTTTGTTTGTTTGTTTGTTTGTTTGTTTGTTTGTTTGTTTGTTTGTTTGTTTGTTTGTTTGTTTGTTTGTTTGTTTGTTTGTTTGTTTGGTTGAACGCTATGATCTCAGGAACTACCAGTCTGATTTGAGAAAGTCTTTCGGTTTTAGATAGTTCATTTATCGAGGAAGGCTATAGGCTATATATCATCACGCTAAGATCAATAGAAGCAGAGCATCAATGAAGAATGTTTCAAAATCGGGCACTTTTTTTGCTTTTGAGCGATTACGTTATTATTATATACGTTGCCATGGTAACGTAGTAAGTAGTAGTAATAATATTCGTCCAATAGGACAGGCGAAGGAATTAATCCATACTGCCAATTCTGAAGTTATTCAACGCTAACATTTTCAAAGTTTATTTTGTTTTCGTATTCAAAATTTTATACTACTTTTATTTCCAATTTTTTATTTGTTCTATATTACGTATTATAAAAATAAAGTTTGTGTATGTACAATTAAAATAACATCTTTTTGATGAATGGATATGGCTACAAATGACCAAAAAAAAATTTCTTTATACTTTGTCTATATTTTTATATTATTATATTGTCTGTTTGTTTGTTTGTTTGTTTGTTTGGTTTTTTCTTTTTTTTTTTTTTTTTTTTTTTTTTTTTTTTTTTTTTTTTTTTTTTTTTTTTTTTTTTTTTTTTTTTTTTTTTTTTTTTTTTTTTTTTTTTTTTTTTTTTTTTTTTTTTTTTTTTTTTTTTTTTTTTTTTTTTTTTTTTTTTTTTTTTTTTTTTTTTTTTTTTTTTTTTTTTTTTTTTTTTTTTTTTTTTTTTTTTTTTTTTTTTTTTTTTTTTTTTTTTTTTTTTTTTTTTTTTTTTTTTTTTTTTTTTTTTTTTTGTTTGTTTGTTTGTTTGTTTGTTTGTTTGTTTGTTTGTTTGTTTGTTTGTTTGTTTGTTTGTTTGTTTGTTTGTTTGTTTGTTTGTTTGTTTGTTTGTTTGTTTGTTTGTTTGTTTGTTTGTTTGTTTGTTTGTTTGTTTGTTTGTTTGTTTGTTTGTTTGTTTGTTTGTTTGTTTGTTTGTTTGTTTGTTTGTTTGTTTGTTTGTTTGTTTGTTTGTTTGTTTGTTTGTTTGTTTGTTTGTTTGTTTGTTTGTTTGTTTGTTTGTTTGTTTGTTTGTTTGTTTGTTTGTTTGTTTGTTTGTTTGTTTGTTTGTTTGTTTGTTTGTTTGTTTGTTTGTTTGTTTGTTTGTTTGTTTGTTTGTTTGTTTGTTTGTTTGTTTGTTTGTTTGTTTGTTTGTTTGTTTGTTTGTTTGTTTGTTTGTTTGTTTGTTTGTTTGTTTGTTTGTTTGTTTGTTTGTTTGTTTGTTTGTTTGTTTGTTTGTTTGTTTGTTTGTTTGTTTGTTTGTTTGTTTGTTTGTTTGTTTGTTTGTTTGTTTGTTTGTTTGTTTGTTTGTTTGTTTGTTTGTTTGTTTGTTTGTTTGTTTGTTTGTTTGTTTGTTTGTTTGTTTGTTTGTTTGTTTGTTTGTTTGTTTGTTTGTTTGTTTGTTTGTTTGTTTGTTTGTTTGTTTGTTTGTTTGTTTGTTTGTTTGTTTGTTTGTTTGTTTGTTTGTTTGTTTGTTTGTTTGTTTGTTTGTTTGTTTGTTTGTTTGTTTGTTTGTTTGTTTGTTTGTTTGTTTGTTTGTTTGTTTGTTTGTTTGTTTGTTTGTTTGTTTGTTTGTTTGTTTGTTTGTTTGTTTGTTTGTTTGTTTGTTTGTTTGTTTGTTTGTTTGTTTGTTTGTTTGTTTGTTTGTTTGTTTGTTTGTTTGTTTGTTTGTTTGTTTGTTTGTTTGTTTGTTTGTTTGTTTGTTTGTTTGTTTGTTTGTTTGTTTGTTTGTTTGTTTGTTTGTTTGTTTGTTTGTTTGTTTGTTTGTTTGTTTGTTTGTTTGTTTGTTTGTTTGTTTGTTTGTTTGTTTGTTTGTTTGTTTGTTTGTTTGTTTGTTTGTTTGTTTGTTTGTTTGTTTGTTTGTTTGTTTGTTTGTTTGTTTGTTTGTTTGTTTGTTTGTTTGTTTGTTTGTTTGTTTGTTTGTTTGTTTGTTTGTTTGTTTGTTTGTTTGTTTGTTTGTTTGTTTGTTTGTTTGTTTGTTTGTTTGTTTGTTTGTTTGTTTGTTTGTTTGTTTGTTTGTTTGTTTGTTTGTTTGTTTGTTTGTTTGTTTGTTTGAAACGCATCACTGCTAAAATACTGGGTTCACGATAAAACCTCACCAAGGAAACCATAAAACATATCTTCGAGGACTATTTCGCCTTTAAACCATTAAAATCGGTTCAGTCTTTCAAAAAATATTGTAACTTTAATGGCGATGCGAAAGCGACGAGAGAAAAGTAGATAAGTAAATGGACTTAATACAGTCAGATGGCTTAATTAATCATTGTTTTTGCATTAAGGACGCGCTCTCAATTATTTACGGTTCAATTTTGGTATCGAGTCCTACTAGACATGTATAGCTCACGTACACAGACACAACAACTGATAACCGTGGAATTATAGCGCACTTTAAACGACTTTGGGAAATAATTTTATTTATAACTAGATGTATCCGCGACTCCGTCCGCGTGGAACCTAATGGACAAAACTGTGAATAATAAAATCATCTGAGTCCATTTACTTATCTAACTTTTCTCTCGTACTTAAGCCGCGTCGTCATTAAAAATTACAATAACCTTTGATAGGGTTAACCGATTTTAATGAAACCAAGACTAAATATTACTGGAAGATACGCTTTATGATTTTCTTGGTCTTATCGTGAACACAGCACGTTAGCAGTAATGCGTGTTTAAACAAACAGACAAGCAGATAAACATTTCTAAAATTGATTGAAGTGTTTTTTTTTACAGTTTATTTGACAGCAATCTAAATAGTACAGACACGTCAGATTTACATTATTTTTGCATGTATAGGTGTGTCTTGTAATATTGGAACATTAATAATAAAATTGCTAATACTAAAAGCGAAGCTATCCATTCGTTATGAATAATATCACCTTCTCATAACAAATAAAGGTAATAAAAATAGCTATATGTATCCAACTGTAAAGGTCCACATGGATCCGACGTTGGACTATGAATACAATTACACGCCTCGTCTGTTCGGCCGGATTAAATTCCCTTAGATCGGTAGATTCCGTATTCTAAATTAGAATTGATTCTTATGTAATCGATCGCAAATATTTCTTATGATATAGAAGCATTTGTATAAAAAGACAGAAATAAAATGATTCAGTACCTTTTTGTTCTCTGTTTTGACAGAGATCTGGGGTATCTAACCTAGGCAGTGGACTATATTTAAATTGGCTAGAGGTAACGGGTGTAATGAGTATCGAATAACATTTAAGACTTGAGACACCCAAGCTAACCTCACCTGCACGTGGTGCACCCTGCTGAATAACGAACGAGGCAATGGTGATAGCGCGGTAGTAGGATTTTACAGCCTGACTGGGTCGCAACCACCATGTATATGGCGAAAGAGCCCGTCATAGGGATTCGCTTCTGCGGGTCGCGTTTCGGGATCAGCCTTTGCATATCCAGCTCGTAACCATCTTATATTTAGGCTTAGGTTGGACCGGTGAAATATCAATCTGATGTCCGCAGGTTCAAATCCCGATGTGTACTAACGAATTATTCGGAATTAGCGTACATTTACTAATTTCAATTGGTAACACTATCGACTGACGGTGAAGGAAAACATCGTGAGGAAACCTGAACCTGAGAAATGCTTTTGTAGTACCATCGTATGTAAGAAAATATAAAACTGTGAATTTCTCAGAATTTGAAATCGCCTATGCATCGTGGGTTGACGTGGTGATTATGCAGTATCTTCCTTCTGTAAGAGGCCTATGGCCTCACAGTGGGTCTTATACAGGCTGATGTGATGTGACGATGATGTTTGTCGGTTGTCTTATAACCAGCCTTAACAAAACAACCAGAATTCTACTGTTTTTGTACGAGAACTTTACATAAGGAAGATTGAAGAAGACTGATGCATAATTTTTAACTTTTCGTCAAACAGATATTTAGCAATTTTTAAATATATAAATTACAATGCTCTCGATTTTTTTCAGTATTTAAGTTCAATTTTTCGTAGTTCAATTTTGGTATCGAGTCCTACTAGACATGTATAGCTCACGTACACAGACACAACAACTGATAACCGTGGAATTATAGCGCACTTTAAACGACTTTGATACTTTTATAAAAATATAACAATATTTTCTTATTATTGATGTTCTGTTTTTTGTTATATTTGATGCTATAATACCAAAATAAATAATAGTTTCTCAAGGACATACTACGTCAAGAACCTAAATATGTATACGTAATAGACAATAACATCAAGTTTGTGTTTAGATGTTTAGTCCCTCAGGGTAGGAGCAAGGTTTTAATTTTTTAAAGTTTGATGTTATGTTTTATATATTTCTTTGTGAGGTTTTTTCGTGATTACAGTATTTTAGTAGTGATGGGTGTTCGTACAAACAGAAGATTGAAGGTGGTAGAGCTACGTTGAAGCTATTACTGATTTCAGCATGAATGGGTCGGCTCGTCCGGGTTAGGACCAGCCTCTCACACAAAATCGACGTGATGTAACAGTGCTTACATTTTTGCTTTTCGTTCGGTCAGTGGGAGCGCCGGAGGCCCACCTCCCCTCCCCCTCCTCCCTTCCCCACTCCTTCCCTCCAAACACAGGCTGGCAACGCTCTTGCGACTCCCCTGGTGTTGCAAGTGTCTAAGGACGGTGGTGATCACTTAAAATCAGGTGACCCGCCTGTTCACTTGCATCCGATGATAAAAAAGTGTATATAAAGTTATCCGTACTCGAGTATAATTTCATGTTAATTTATTAGCTATATATAGTTACTGTTTATGTATTGTACCATAAGTAAATATATAGTACTAGCGGGCCCGGTGGACGTTAACCCGCCCTGGTATTAAAAAAACCTTGACAAATTACATACTAATACCTAATTAATTGCTTTCTCTATTGGTGAAAAGCGCATGAAAATTTCGTCCAGTAGTTTTTGAGTTTACCGCGAACGGACCGATAGACGTGATAGAGGACTTTTTTTATTATATGTAGTGATAAATAAAGGGATATGGAAATTCCTTATATATTGTGTTTTTATCAATGTTTGTTGTTTGCTTACTTTCTTAAATTCATCCTTAAAGTTTTAAAATATGATTAATATAGGTCTTGTATCTATAACGATTGATGACTTTGGGAGTTAAGTACATCTGCTTTAATTGTATCTGACTGGGGCGATGCAAACCTTGTTAAGTTCTACAAAAACTCAGGCGTGTTTGTTCTCCATGAAACGAAGCCATTCTATCTTAAACCTACTCTCAAGGGTGTACCCATACCCGTTGCCGATAACCTCGAGCTCCTCGGGATAAATATAAACGCCAAGCTCAACTATGGACGTTCAATTGAGGCTAAGGATAAAATGGCTGCAAAAAAATTGGGTTCTTTTCAGGGTGAGGCGATACTTATATATATATATATATATATACATATATATATATGTAGGCGGCGCTTTGACCAACTCCTCCTGCCACCATAGACGGACCTGAGGGGATGGGCCGGGGGTCTCACCTCCTCATTGCACAGGTCCGGCGGATGACGGGAGGCAGCTGGTGTGTGCCCAGTCTAACTCTCTATAGGTAGGTGCCCGGCGGTCACCTTCCACCGGGCGGACCGTTGGGGCGGCTCTACAAGGTGGTTAGCAAGCTCGATCCCTTGCCGCCCCAACAATAACGGTCTGTCGGTACACCGTGGGGTTTTAGTCCGTGCGAGTCGGACATAACCCACCCTCTCCCCGGGAGGGTGGTGTATCCATAAGGGATTTCCCCAGGTAAAAAAAAAGCTCAGATAGGTCGCGAATTGCATGTATCAGGCAACAGCCAAAGCCGAGGTGTGCCGCTCACCCTTGAGCTAGTTGTCAAAATAAAATCGGCTGAGTGCCTTAAGCGCTCGCCTTAGTAGTCCGGTGAAGCTGTTAAGACCTTGCTTGGTCAATAGCGCCGTCAGTTTGAAAAAAAAACTCATCAAAATTTCGTCGCTATCTGATAAATTGCATAGGAACGTATGCGGGTTAAACAAAGAAATATAGTATTTGGTACGTTATTTTATTTATCTGATTATCATTATCGATTGATATCTTATCATCAATTATATCGAATACAATATCTAAAACAATGCAGTGTGGTTTTCGATATGAGCTTATAAATGATTGTTAAAAAATACATTTAATTTTAAACAAATGTGAAAAAAATATAGATATCAAAGAGGAGTTATACGGGTTCGCATATATGGCGCTAATTAATCAATATGCACGTATGATACGCATTTCTCTGAAGAACTCTGAGCATTCAGCGCTGATCTGTTGCAGCGCTATACTCTGCGTGATTATACGCGCTCGCGTTTATGGCGTTGACTAATCGATATGCACGTATGCTACGTTGTGTTTCTGAAGAACACTGAGCATTTAGTGTTGATCTGTTGCAGCGCTATGCTGTGCGTGATTATACACGCTCGCGTATATGGCGTTGACTAATCGATATGCACGTATGCTATGATGTGTTTCTGATGAACACTGAGCATTCAGCGTTGATCTGTTGCAGAGCTATGCTGTGCGTGATTATACGCGCTCGCGGATATGGCGTTGACTAATCGATATGCACGTATGCTATGATGTGTTTCTGATGAACACTGAGCATTCAGCGTTGATCTGTTGCAGCGCTATGCTGTGCGTGATTATACGCGCTCACGGATATTGCGTTGACTAATCGATATGCACGTATACTATGATGTGTTTCTGAAGAACACCGAGCATTCAGCGCTGATCTGTTGCGGCGCTATACTCTGCGTAATTATACACGCTCGCGTATATGGCGTTGACTAATCGATATGCACGTATGATATGATGTGTTTCTGAAGAACACTGAGCATTCAGCGTTGATCTGTTGCAGCGCTATGCTGTGCGTGATTATACACGCTCGCGTATATGACGTTGACTAATCGATATGCACCTATGCTGTGATAGATCACGAAGAACAGCGAGAATTCAATGTTAATGTAAATACTTTAGTGCTGTGCTCGGCAGTGGCTCAACCATAGGTCTGATCCCCGAGTGGAGTTGGAGATTTTTTAGTGATTAAAACAACACAACACAGATCACTCCCACATACGTACACAAATGGTGGAAGGGTTTTTATTACTTCCCTTATTTTTTCGAACTGGGTTAGTTTAGATTAGCCTTTTTTTTTTATTAACGTGGGGAAATCCTTTATGGATACGCCACCCTCCCGGGGAGAGGGTGGGTTATGTGGGTGTGTGGGTATGGGTTAGCCTAGTCATCAGAAACGAAATACACGTTTGAACTCGAGCGGCTCCCATGCCGGTACGCATATATGTAGCGGGAACTCTTATATATATGAATTGCGAACTTAGTTTAGCTTAGACAGTTTCGTGAATTTGCATCTAAGGCAACAGCCAAGCTGAGGATCAGCTACTCCGGCCCCCTTGAGCTTGTTGCCAAGCGACGAAGTGCCTTAAGCAATCGCCTTGATAGTCCGTGAAGCTGTGAAGACCCGTCAGGCCAATAGCGTTGTCAGTTCGAAAAAAAACCTTTTCTACTTTTATAAGTATTATAAGTTAAAGTAACTTTTCGTGTTGTTCTACGTTAGTTCTTTTAAACGTCGAAATGGATTTTGATGCGGCTTTCACCTTTTCATATATACTTTTCAATGTAGATTATAATTATATTAAATATTTTGTTACGGTATGCAGTTTAATTTTATAAAAAATGTTATATCCAAAATCCGGCGTCTATCCGACAGATGTCTGAACAATACGCACATCTGATAATTTGACCCGTCAAAAAGTTTTACAAACCAAAATCCTATGCGTAACTCGTGTACGTGATACGTGAATATGTTCAATTGTGTTATATACCTACGACCTTGTTAAAAATCATTGTCTACATACATACAGTCTGCACAAAAATAATATAATGCAATCCATTTTTTAATTTTTACTTTAATCTCAGTGTTAAAAATAAATTAAACACTTTTTCAGAGTAAGACAAATTATATACAAGACAATATATTAAACTCGTCGACAGATCATTATTTCGAAATTCATCTTGAAACCGCGATTTAATAGATTTAAATTTAGATACAGTGCCATCTCTTGATAACTAGCGGTATCATTAAACCCTAGCGGAAGAACGGCTTAAACATTCCGAGAACAGCATATACAAAAACTCACTACAAGGTGAAACAGTCATTTTCACAACTTTTTAATAAAAAAAACTAATACAGTTTCTTTTTTTCTGCTTAACAATATAATAGTGAATCATAAAGAAATCATATATCGTTTGTTTGCAAGATTCGCTGCCGAGGGTGCCGATCGACCGGAAGTGCGTGGTATCGGAGCACGTGACGTCACATCCGGTGACCGTGTCCTGCGAAACCCGAGCAGATATTATAAAAGCATTCTTATAGTGGAAATCGATATATTATGATATAAATAATATATTGGGAATTCGAAAATATAATCCTAATAATGTTATATACGTGCACATTTTTGATAATGGATAGATATTTGTCTGTCTTTCACGCAATTATTTCATGTCATTATTTTCACGCAAAAACTACAGAACGGATTATGATAAGGAAAAGGGTTATAAGTTTTGTATAAATTACTTATAATAGCGGAGAAAATAATGATGTGTTTAGTATGTTGAAAAATGTCCAGTCATCTGAGGTATCTATATACCAGATGTTTGGTTAGTATAGACAGTATTCTAAGAGATGATAGTTCATGGTCACATTTAACATATAAAATAATAATATCAAAACAAATACTAATAAACAACAAAGAAAACTTAAGTTAAAGTTTGTTCTAAGATTCACAAAAGTATAAACACAAACGAAATAAACCTAGGTGCAATGACCGGTGACAAAAGCTTCAAGAGGCGACCCGGAGTTAATAACCTTCAATAATAAAACAGACAATTAAGCCTTTTATATTTGTTCATGCTGTTCCCATGTTCACTTTCAAGTAAAAGTGAAATCACCCGATGTAGGGGTGAGGTGCAAGTCCTAGCCGTACATATTGGATGCCTGTTTGTGAGAATAAACTTGTTTGTTATTTTGCAATCACTTTATTTGCTATGTTACGGTGATGCTGTAGTGCAACCTTATTGAATGCTCATTTGCGAGTGAGAAATGAATTATTCATTAAATATAATATTAATACAACTGTGCTGATGCGCACATAATATCTAGGGCACATAATTAGGTCAAATATTAAGCATCTATTTTTTTAATTGGTTTAGAACCAGAATCGAGTGCAAAGTAGCCTCCCTCTGTAAATATTGCTATTGTCTATACATTCAGCCTGTATATGTCTTTGGAGTTTAGAGAGAGAGCCTTTAGAGTTACAGCCCTCGTCAATCTTTTTGACCGCTCTGAATATAGCCGTAAGTTCGGGCTTGCACTTTATATACTCAAGAGTTTAATACAAAATTATAATATTATTATTGTACTCTAAAATCGGCATTTATTTATCCTTAAATTGTCTCGAGTTTATACACATAATATAACAAGTACTTCTATCTATTTTGTGTTCAGTGCAACTAAGAGCAGAGTTCAGAGCGGTAAACAGTTTGGCGAGGATTGTACATGTGAAAATAATTTAAAAGGGGCATCTATTTCCAGCCTTTATGTAGGTGGTAGAGTCACGCTGAATCTATTATTAGTTTCAGCACGAATGGGTCGGCTCGCCCGGGATAGTACCACCCTGTCATAGAAATCCGACGTGAAGTAACAGTGCTTGCATTGGTGCGTTTCGTTAGGTTATCTCCCTTTCCCCCAAACACAGGCAGGCAACGCACTTTCGACTCCCCTGGTGTTGTTAGTGTCTATGGACGGTGGTGATCATTTAACATCAGGTGACTCACCTGTTCGTTTGCCTCCTATGACATAAAAAAAGGCCTTTACAAAATATCGTTTTAATGTATCTCTTAGAAGGTATCACAGATTAAAAATCAACACGCAAAGACAAAAAAGTTTTCAATTTGAAGTTTCTTAACTAGCTTCTGTGACTTTTATAATGAAATTTAATTATCAAAGCGCTAAAAATGGATGTAAATTGTTTAGGCATTTATGACACCACTGTAGTACATTATATGTGAAGCCGTGGCGGATTGCTAGTTTACCATAATATCAGAAGTGAAGTGTGGTAAACAATTAAGTAGCGTTAATATACCTAGTAGGTTAATTGCATTAAAAATAAATTATTTTGGTTGATGAGTTGTTAAAAGATCAGAATATAATTATAAATTTGAAATTAATATATAGATTTAGTAGTAAGATAATGTATTCAAGCGATTAAAGTATTGTTTGTGGGAAATAAGAACGATATTTCCCTAGTTATCAATCTCATTTGTGATAGAGCTCACAATTGCATTTTTTTTTGTAAACTATGAGATAAATAGTATGGTTCCGTATGTTTTGGTAGGTGGTTGTAACCTGCCTACAATAAATATGACATTTTTTATTAACACGACGAAATGGAGTCATTGTACTTGATATAAAGCTCAATACGGTCTAAAACGACATTGATTGCCAAGAAATGTAACATCACCAGCCATAAATCATCGCAAGCTGTAGTGCTTGAAGAAGCTGATTCTGTATGAGGAAAACAATACTCGTAAAACGATTTTACAACATAGTACGGCAAAGACATACGTGAGCCGAGAATGGTTTGAGCCAAGATGGAGGTTTCTTGAAAGCTATAATAGCTATGGACTCATAGTCATATGGACACATATCATTATGTGTTTATAAAAGGGTAAAACGTTGGTAATTAGTTTAGCATGATGTGTTAGCGTAACGTTGTCTCTCTTACACAAGGTTGAACAGCTCTTCAGAATATCTGCTATAATAAAAACGGTAGAATACAGGGGGCTAAGCTAAGCTAACAGCGTGAAGACATTAAAGAATAAAGTGAAACGTGCTAAAACTGTGGCTAATATTAGATAAAAAAATTGAAACCAATATGTTTCTACTATCTATAAGTCTCTAAAGGGATATGAAATGTATTATTATAAACGTTGTAGGACCATGAAGGTATTATTTGTAAATATTACTTAAAATAATATCTAATAAAAGTTTGTCACTTCTTCGTTTTAACGGCAGAGCAGTTTATATTCTTTATTTACTTCTACACTGTTAGACTGAGGAAGCTGATATAAATAAACTACAATGAGTAATTAATTTTACACTTAGGTTCTGTAACTTTTTATGTATTTTTCTCCCATGGTAACTCTTCACTACAAACTAGGGGATCAGGAGGACAGCCTCGTAAAGGGAGATAATCTCGCCTGTGATTCAAGCCTTTGCAGATCACAGATAATGTACCTCATTACGTGTGCTTAACTCCATGATGCCATCTCCTGCGATATTATATCTAAAAATTTTAAGGGTGATACGAGGGTACCGCACGGTGTCCTATAATAGCTATGGACTCATAGTCATATGGACACATATCATTATGTGTTTATAAAAGGGTAAAACGTTGGTAATTAGTTTAGCATGATGTGTTAGCGTAACGTTGTCTCTCTTACACAAGGTTGAACAGCTCTTCAGAATATCTGCTATAATAAAAACGGTAGAATACAGGGGGCTAAGCTAAGCTAACAGCGTGAAGACATTAAAGAATAAAGTGAAACGTGCTAAAACTGTGGCTAATATTAGATAAAAAAATTGAAACCAATATGTTTCTACTATCTATAAGTCTCTAAAGGGATATGAAATGTATTATTATAAACGTTGTAGGACCATGAAGGTATTATTTGTAAATATTACTTAAAATAATATCTAATAAAAGTTTGTCACTTCTTCGTTTTAACGGCAGAGCAGTTTATATTCTTTATTTACTTCTACACTGTTAGACTGAGGAAGCTGATATAAATAAACTACAATGAGTAATTAATTTTATACTTAGGTTCTGTAACTTTTTACGTATTTTTCTCCCATGGTAACTCTTCACTACAAACTAGCGGGTCAGGAGGACAACCTCTTAAAGGGAGATAATCTCGCCTGTTATTCAAGCCTTTGCAGATTAGAGATAAAGTACCTCATTACGTGTGCTTAACTCCATGTTGCCATCTCCTGCGATATTATCTCTAAAAACTAGGTAAGTTTGAGAGTCCATAAATATATAAATACAAATTCAAACATCGTTGTTAAAGTAAATAGTTAATATTTAAGCAGCGATAAAAATAATTTTATTACCAGCACCTCTAAAATTATTTTTTATCAATCAATCGTTTTCAATCAACGAATCATTGAATTTAATCAAGTCCCGATAAAGGCAATGGTGGAGCTTTAAAACATCATACTTGAAAGTTGGTTCCACAGTAATACAGTTAGTCATCATGTTGAAAATAGTCTCCATATTTTTCCTATTTACGTGCATAAATTTCGCCTTTTCGGAATCATGCACTAAATATGATTTTGAAGATGACTTTGAATCATTATTTTCAAGTGACTCATTAACGTGTCAAAGCTTCTCATCATGGCAAATAGGGAATTATACTGAAATCTCAGTACGAAGACCTAACTTCGATAGTACAAGATTTATATCACCCGTGAAGGTTGTGTCGCAGAATGAATGGCAACTTTTAAATAACTGTATAAGGTCATTTGGGTTTCCAATGGGGGCTGGTGGGACTGTAGAAATAATGTTTTATATAGAAGCGATCACTCAGCGTGATCTTTTGTACGTAACAGCGAGTAAAATTATGCCAGGAGGAAATGATGTCGATGTTGCATTTGCAAGATACTCAATGGCTAATTTGGATTATAAACATGGGTGGAATATTCTCAATATAAATATAGGAGGAAGTGACCCTCAATTTGATGGCTATGTAAGTATTAATATTTTTGTAAATTCTTATGTGATCTTTAATCTTTGGGAAAAGTTTGAACTATTCGCCACTCTTTTTGAACTTAGAACGATTGATTTTGAAGAGATAAATAAATATTAGACCTTGAATTGCGTGATTGAATCAGAAATAAGATGATCTGTAGAAAAACTAAAGCCTTCTTCATACATTCTTGGGAATTGCTAGACTTATGTGGCAGTCGAGGTACATTACTCGTCGAATGAGTTAAAAGAGTTCTCAAGTAGCGACAAGAGTTCGAGAACAAAGAGTTTTCAAGTGTGTGTGGAAGGTGTATGATAGGCGATCCTATTAGAAAGTGTACTACCAACCTTATGAAGATTGCGAGACCGCTTGAATGTGAACGAAGCGGTTGGGGGAGGCCTATGTCAAGCAGTTTATACCATTTTGGGTGAAAAATATATGGATGAGAATTGACGTAAAAAAGAATTATTGAATATGAATTGGGCTACACTAGATTGTACTGTAACATTTGAAAGAGCTTAAATTAAAATATTAAACAATTGGCATCGAAATCGGAAAAATGGCATAATGGTATTAATATAGTTTTTCAGCATTTGTATAAAATCAAATGTGAATTCTCTTTGATGTATAGTTTCTTTTTTACTGTAGAATGAACTTCTTTTTTTTACATTAGAAATATTATAAATAATTTTAATTTAGCTGTAGATAAATTATCTTCTCATTTACAGATATACTTCTTTGGAACTGTAACAGATGGTGCAACTATACTGGTCGATTCTTTTCGATACATTGGGCCGAATGGAGATAATGAAAACTGTGAACTTGAATTGATAACTGAATCGGAAACAGAATCTCCGACTACAATTGTAAATCCAGATACCGCAGTTAATGATGGAGAATGTACCACATACGATTTTGAAAATGACTACGATATTTTATTTAATAATGGAACTGATTTTTGCATTGGTTCATTGTCATGGGAATTGCAAACCTATGCAAGTTTTGCTATTGATAGCCCTCATATCAAAAGTAACAAATTTATAGCGCCAGCTAATGTCAATACTGGCTCTACATGGCAAACGTACAGCAGTTGTATTTCATCGTTTAAATTTGCAATGGTAGAAGCTGGAAGTCTTGAAGTAATATTGTACATGGAAGCAAAATCTTTGATTGATATATTATACGTAGAAGTCAAACGAGTTACTTCTAGCGGCGATTACGTATCTATTGCCAGTGATACTTACTCCATGTATCATGTAGATTATAAGGCTGGTTGGAAAGCTCTTAAACTTGATGTTCGAGATCCAGTTGGAGAGTTTGAGGGTCTTGTAAGTTACTTTATTGCTATAAATTATTTTAAGTTTTTATTAGGTACTATCTTGTATTCAATGATTGCTTCCAAAAATCTTTATGAGGACCATCACATTACAATCGAAAAGACAATGTCTCTTCTATATTAGTTTGTATATCTATAGCTCGAATATGATTACATAATATTAGGCATATCGAATAAATTATTAGTTTACAAAAAAATTAAATCGTACATGCACTGCCTATTTATATTATATACCAGGTGTTAGGTTACTGACGTTAATATGACGTTGACGTTCGCCTTCAAAACATCTAAATTAATTTATAATTTTGGAAAAAATTGTTTTTGGCAATAAATAGCGAAAATATTGGAATATTTCATAATAAATTCCCTTATATACCGACATAGTGTGGATTGATATAATAAGGAATAGTACGGAGTGCATAAATTATCATATTGAGCAAGGACCGCTACTGCCATAAGCTTTGTGCAGCTAAGAAGCAATAGTGGAAAGGAAGTTGCATTTTCTTTTATTTTAGTTCTTAAATTTTATTCCGTATATAGTAAATAAATATATATTTATTTCAATATTTATCCTACTAGTATTATGATTTATTGTATTTAGGGCGTTACGTCTTAATCCCAAGGAGGGTTGATGTCAGGCAGGCGGCCGATCGTAAAAATTAAGTCAAATCGTACTTCACAACATGTTAAGTATGAAAACTAGCAATCGCTCTAACATATCACTACCTACAAGAAATGTTAAATTATTTTAACCTAATCAGATATGCTCAGGACTGATTAGGTTTAGATGATCTGATATATTTTTAATTAGGTATGGAATGTTGGGATTTCATAAAGAGTGTGTTAAATTGTTTATTTTTTTATACTTCATAGGTTTTACGTTTGACCACAATTTCATACGATGTTAAATGTCAATGTGGCTTAAGGTCGTGAACTCGCTAACCCCTGAGAGGGCTGGCTTTCAAGCGCAGCTGTGGAAGCATACCAACAGGTGCTTGAGGACAAATTTTTAACTAAAGGGTGGTAGTTATCCAAGTGGACTTAGAAATAGCCTTACCACTACGCTAACGTTTCATCACGATGGTTTTCTTCACCGAAAGTTCCGAATAAATTGCTATGATTCCAATCTACGCCTATCTGCAGATTTATTTTATTTTATTGTAGCACGACAAAATGACTGCACTGTGCCTGATGCTAAGCACAGTACAATTCAAAAACAATGGCGACCACCGAGTGACACACTATCCATCGCCGGTCGGCGCTGTCGAAAGGCTGGATATGCACAGGCTGATCCCGAAATGCGACCCACAAAAGCGAATCACTATGACAAGCTTTTTCGCAATATACATGGTGGTTGTGACCCAGTCAGGCTGTAAAACCCTACCACGTCGCTTTCGCCATTGCCACGTTCGTTATTCAGCAAGGTGCACCACGTGCAGGTGAGGTTGGCTTGGATGCCTCAAGTCTTCGATGTTATTCGACACCCCTTACACCCCGCAATTGCTTTGGAATCGGCAATACTATTGGTTTAATCAGAAGACGAAGTTTGATTGTTGAAGTTTGAAGTTTGATATTTAAGTCTGAAGTATTTTTATTTATATAACAAATATGATTAGCTCATTTTTAGCGTTAGTTACCCAATATTGTTTTTTAATGATGCTTACATTTGGATGACTTGTGGAGCTTATCACGCGATCATTCTTATCAACATATATAGAATGACTGGCGTGGCGGTATAAATGTAATGCTCTCTTTATTTTTATCTTAAATAAGCTCTTTTTTCTCCACCAAAATCTTTAGAAGGACAGAATCTTTAAGCTCAAATATTTAAAGCGTTATATTTTACCGTTAATGTATGTTATTAATCATTATTATTGCATACGGGTAGACGGGTATTGGAATACGCAACTTTATTTAGTTATAAATGTTATAATTTGTGTGTAAATATTACTAAAGTTCTTTAAGATCAATTAAAATAAGTAATGTTTATAATTTTGTTTTATTTTTAGGTATCTTTCCTGGGAGTTATGGCTGAAGGGTCTAAGCTATTTATCGATTCATTCAGATACGTCAGTTCTACAATAAATGAAGAAAGTTGTGAAATTTATACTGATGAAGAAATAACAACCACCATTACAACGACAGATATCCCCACTACTGAAAGTCCCACAACTACTGACGAGCCGACGACTGAAACAACAACAGTTAATCCTACAACTACAGAGGAACCAACGACTGAACCAACTACTGTTAACCCTACAACTACTGAAAACCCAACGACTGAACTAATAACAAGTTCACCAACTGATGAAGGAGAATGTATAACATATGATTTCGAAGATAACTTCGATTCAAAGTTTACTAATGAGTCATCATTTTGTATCGGTTTTCCATCCTGGGAGTTAGATGGTTATACGAACATCGATCTCGGAAGACCTCATGTACAGAGCAATTATTTTATAACACCAACAAAGGTCTTTTCTGAAAACGTATGGCAAACAATTAGTAGTTGTGCAACATCGTTTCCATTTTTGATGAAAGTAGGTGGAATTATTGAAGTAAAGTTCTATATGGAAGCCAAGGTACAAAGTGATAATTTATTAGTAGCGGCAAGTAATATTATGCCGAATGGTTATGATGTGATAGTGAATTTAGCGAGCCATTCTCCTATTGATCCTGACTATAAAGATGGTTGGAATACACTCAGAATCGAAATAACAAATGCCGATGAGTTTGAAGGATACGTAAGTAAATCTGTTTTCATAACATTCGTCTCTTGCAAATATGCTAGCGTTTTATAGTTATAATAATAAACTTAACAAAGCTATTCTTTTTTCGTGGATCTGATAAAACAATAACAATACACATATAAGTATTCTCAACATCATCATTTATTGAAGTAAATAAAACAACTTATGGGAGGGCTTTGAAATTTTGATCGACAACTTTTATGTGCAACGAAAAGTGGTGGGAGTAAGCACTGTGAGTTTTGAACATACCGGTTCTCGTCCAATCATCGAAGTTAAGTAACGTCGAGCACGGTCAGTACTTGGATGGGTGACCGCCTGGGAATACAGCATGACTTTTTTTTTATGTCATAGGTGGCAAACGAACAGGTGGGTCACCTGCTGTTAAGTGATCACCACCGACCATGGACACTAACAACACCAGAGGAGTTGCAAGTGTGTTGCCACCCTTTTGGGGGAAGGGTTAGGGAAGGAAGAGGGAGAGGAGAGTGGAGAGAGAAGGAGAGGTGGGCCTCCGGCGCTTTCACTGACTGAACGAAACGCAACAATGCAAGCACTGTTACTTCACGTCGGTTTTCTGTGAGAGGGTGGTACTACCCCGGGCGCGTGAGAGGGTGGTACTACCCCGGGCGAATATAGCTTTTTATTGAATTTTGTGAAGTAACATGTTTTCCTGCAATACGGAAGTTTCAATTCTATCGTGGGTCTTTGCTCACACCCTGTTTTAAAAAAAATATTTATTAGATTTTAAAATGAATTAGATGTGTCTCTAAGCCTATTGCAATAGTTTATTATAGTTTTTTTTTATATAAATAATGCGTAACTTGGTAATCAAGTATAGATACAGAACTAATACTATGATGACTGATAAAATCTTTTGTATAAATCGTTATTATCATTTCAAAATATCGTAACAATATATTATCGTTAGATGAGATATTGATTACAGTTTTAAAATGATAGAGATTTTTGAGATAATTATCATTCTACGTAAAATAATAAAATATATGAAATAAAAAATTAACGAGCTTGTTTATCGATTTTAAGAGTTATTATTTGTAAATTATATAAAAGTTTTGAGCGATGAAAAATGATAAATCATAATATAATGTTCTGTAAGTTGTATCTAAGATTTGAAGTTTTGCTTCAGCTCAGTTTATTTTGTTATTGAACTGATTAAAGGGGTTTAATCATTATTTTCTTTTTAGTTACTTTTCCTGGGAACTATATCTGAAAATGCTGTTTTAATTGTCGATTCCTTCCGATACATTGGGCCATCGACTGACGAAGAGAGTTGTGTTGTATATGCAGACGCTGAAACAACTACGCCCATTCCAACAACTGAAGATCCAACCACAACTACTTCAGTTCCAACAACAAACATACCAACAACAGACGTTCCAACGACAGATACCCCAACAACGGACATTCCAACAACGGACGTCCCAATAACGGAGATCCCAACAACGGATATTCCGACTACAACAACGGAGATTCCAACTACAACAACGGAGATTCCAATTACAACAACGGAGATTCCAATAACGGAGATTCCAACTACAACTTCCGTTCCAACAACGGACATTCCGACTACAACAACGGAGATTGTAACTACAACAACGGAGATTCCAACTACAACAACTTCCGTTCCAACAACGGACATTCCGACTACAACAACGGAGATTCCAACTACAACAACGGAGATTCCAACAACAACTACTTCTATTCCAACAACAGATGTTCCAATTACTACAACCAATCCTCCTGTTGAGGAAGATTTATGTGTTACGTATGATTTCGAGAATAATTTTGATAGTCTCTTCACTCATGAAAATTATTTATGCGTTGGTTTTACGACATGGCAACTTGGAAATTACTCCTTGATTGGAATGAATGGTTTTGATGAAAGCAGTGACTTATATATGACACCCAATGAAGATTTAAGCTGCATAGCTTCATTCCCATTTTCAATGAGTCCGGGAGGCACTGTCGAAGTGAACGTTTTCATGGATCCGGTGTCCAATTTAGATTACATTACAGTATTGGCCAAAATATTGGTTCCCGGCGGAGTTGATACTGTAGCTGGAATGAACATGTACAATCCTACAAGTGCCGCTTTTGTAACAGGATGGAATGTTCTACGAATCACTATAGCTAGTTTGACCGATTTCAATGGATATGTGAGTATATGAAAATGTTGTTTATACAGTACTTTAGTTAATTTTATATTAATTTAAATACTTATAGCTATAAAAGGTAATTATGACTATAAATTGGGTTTGAAAATTTTCCGTAAATATCAAAAGATAATTAACTGTGTCTCAATATATGTACAATAAGAACATTCACACTATTATAATTACAAATGACATCAGTGTTTATTTGTATAAAATCGTCTATAATTGTCTGCATCATGCAATATGTATAAATTAATATACTTACCTAAAATTCGATAAGATAAAGATTGGAAATCATATTTTGCAAAGATTTTAAAAGTATGATAAGGTTCTATTCAAGACTGCAACAACGTATAAGTTTTTACACTGTTTTTAGGAGTATCAAATTTAAAATAATACCTTATTATTAGTTATATTATTTTTAGGGTCTATATATTTGAAGTTTTAAGGAATTAAAAAAGCAATCTAAGTAACTCTTTTAGCGTCCAGATTAGCGAAAACAAGATCTAGTTTCCAATTTATAAAAGGTTACATAACTAAACGCAGTTGATGTATTTTTATACTCTATAGGTTTTAGGACCGACTTTTTTATAGGAATTTGACCACAAACTCCCTTGATATTAAATGACCTTGTGGTCAAAGATGCTAAACACGCTAATCATAGAGGAGAATTGCCTCTCAAATAATTTTGCCGGAGCATATCAACCGATGCTTGGCGACAGATTTTCAACTAGAGGGTGATAGCTACCTAGCCAGACGAACCTAAAAAAAACCCTATCATAATGCTATGGATCCATTACCATGTTTTCCTTCAACGATAGTTGCGACTCAGTTACAAATATTTGAACATACATCGATCAACGCGGTATCCGCACACACTATCAACTGAGTCATCATCGCTTCCTAGATCAATTGGATAAAAATAAATCATGACTTAATTATGTGGGTTTAGCTACTAGAATTAATATATACCAGGGATGTAGATAATTTTAACACTTAGCTTGAAATTCTGTTTGCAAGAAAATGTAGATGTTTGTGTGTAGCACTTCTATTCTTATATTCATCATGTTCCGAAGTATCCATATCGACATTCAACATTAATCACGCTTTTCTCCGTTGGTTAACACAGTAATTGCATTCTTGGATATAAGCCTAAAGTATTCGTTTTTAAATAATGTCATATAGGGATATCTCACGAAATTTTGAAATACCTTTATGCTGTCATCCTTTAACATCAATAAAAATTCCAGAAAAAAAACCAGATGGAGCTGTATGACATCAGTGGTCTAATAATTCGTTTTTCTTTTTTAAATCGCTTTTCTAAATATTGACACTTATATAGATAGCGTAAAAAAGTATTTTTTAAATCAAAATACATATTTTAATCCAAATCCTTAGAGTCGTTTTCGGGATACGTGAAATGAATATGTACAAACATAAGAATAACTAATTAAAAAATATAAGACAACAGCATAAATATAAAGAAACCTGAACCTGTTTTCAGTGAAATAAAATTTGAACTGGTGTTAGAAACTTTAGATTCGTTTTTATTTAGCTCATTAACATGATCGTATAATTTAGCAAAGTTACTTACTCTTTCTCTTTTAATACTTATAATTAGCAGATATTACATCATTTAATGGTGTAAACATAGCCATTTATAAAATCATATATTTGTTACAGTTACAGTTCTTGGGTGGATCGACTGACGGTGCAAGAGTTATTGTGGACTCTTTCCGGTACATTCCACCTGGTGTTTCCCTTGATCACGGATCCTGCGCTATTTACTAGTACTGCAATATCAATCGAAATTTTCTGTAAACGTGTTATTTTAATACATTAATAAAGCATCAACTATACAATGTTTTTTTCATACTAACGAAATAAATTTATTTTTTTGACAATTACAATTACAATTCCTTTGAGACATTATTCAGTTGATGCAAATGAGATAGTATTAATAATATATTCAAATAATATGCAAAAGAAAAGAAAAAGAAACACGAAGACTTTCGATTTTCTTATTTAACAATTAATATTTGTTTAAAAAAAACTAAATCGGTACAGAATATAAGACATACTTTGGTAAAAAAAGTAAAATTAGAAAATCTTATAGGCCGGTGAAGCTGTGAAGACCTTACCAGGTCAATAGCGTAGTTAGTTTGAAGAAAAAAGAAAATCATATTTCCCTGTCGTTTACTGGACAGCAGATGGCCTATACAAAAAGAGAAACTCATGTGAATCCACTTAAAATATATTCGAAATTGTCATATACATTAACTTAATATAAAAAATTATGTTGGTATGTTTATTTTAGTAGGGTTTTTTGCAGAATTTTTTATGCTATTCGTTTTCCTATAACTCGTAAGTAGATGTAGCTGTAGCAAATCAGCTTATATACCGTTTGTCGGATCGCAATGAAAATTCCTATGTCTAGATAATTGAATACCGAAGTTTTGAGAAAACTTTATAATTTATTACTAGCTATTGTTAGCGGCTAAAATTTGAGAATGTGCTTTTTTCTGGGTGAAAGAAACCATATGTATTTTCAGTACCCTTTTTTTATTACCATGGGGAAATACATTATGGATACGCCACCCTCCCTGGGGAGAGAGTGTATTATGTCCGATTCACACGGACTAAAACCCCACGGTGTACCGACAGACCGTATTGTTGGGGCGGCAAGGCTACGCTATTCCCCTTGGAAATCATCACCTCCTCCCTCCGGTCCTCCGTTGGTGGAGAGAGCCGTTCAAAGGGTCCTCTTCACGGGCTCTCTCAGCCACCTCCTTCTGCGAGATGACCTGCTCGCAGAAGGAGGCCATGGCATTCTACGACAGTTCGCTGCCGAGCATGGCCGAAACCACACTCGGCAGCGACAAATCCCCGTTCCCCCCACCGCCACAGCCAGAATGCGGCGCTGACCATCCCATGCAGCACTAGTTAAGACATGCCAGTGTAAAAAACAAAAAAAAACCATATTCGCATTTATAATTCTTAATGGTTTATTATATACTAGCGGCCACGACGGACGTTGTGCCACACTGATAATAAAAAAAACCTTGACAAATTATATAACTATTCCTCATGAATCACTACTTCTGCTGGTGAAAACCGCATGAAAATCCGTTCGTTAGTTTTTGAGTATATCGCGAACAAACACACAGACAGACGTGGCAAAGAAATTTGTTTTAAAATGTTTAGTGGTAGTATAGTATATATATATATAGAATATATTAGTTCTTTCTACAAGTCGCATCCACAACTTCAGTTAATAGCACTATGTCATCAAAAACCTTGTACATAATTGTAATTTAGAAACAGGCGTTTAAAATAAATGAATCCAACGAAACGGCGCCTATCTCTTTACAAATAAATCATATCTTTGATAACAAAGGAGCCGCATCAGAATTGTTTTATCTCTCCGATCTGCCGCATATGTAATTATTATCTGCCAATCGGTAGTACAGATTAATCGGAAAAAAAAACAGTTATTACTTCGTAAATCTTATCACTGTTAATCAATCTTTTCTTTTGTATGCCGCTATAGCGCCAATAAATATTAAAAAGGATAAAGGATTAATCAATTACATTATGTTGAGAAGTGCTGATGAGATTGTTGTTTGTCTGAACTATAAGTACGAAACGGGTGAATGAATTTTTATGACGCATTTACTGGTGGGTCGAACTTGATATAGTTTTCTATAGATACGCTCATTAAGATTCGATAAAAGGGTGACGGTTTAGGGTATTAAAATCGCTTTTTTAATCTTAATTTAGTAATTTAATAATAACAGTAGACAAGATATCCAACTATACATTTTAATTTAATTCTGTATATTAGAGTACGGAATATATAATAAACACAATCATTCAAATGATAGACGCATGCTTAAATGCAAAAACTGAGCACACTATAATATATATTAATACGTGAAGCCTAAACTTTGTATCCCTTTTTAACGGAATTGGGCGAACGGAAGAACGTGAAATTTGGCATAGTTAAAGTTTATATGGAGGAGAAGTGCAGAAAGCTATTTATTTTATATAAAATGCATTAGAAGTACATTAAATTAATTAAAATATGCATTACTCACACGACTGCTTCAATTTTACACAACATATACACACATGTAAATAAAAAAATTTGACATCTGTCAATAAAGGACTTCAAAAAAGGTTGTGAAGGAGGTTGCTATACACGACTGTATGTATTATTTTACTCTTACGTTCCAATTACCCCTTT
>MU159633.1:79833-91298 GCA_015888305.1 Antheraea pernyi
CTCATTTTTACCCCAAAAAGAACAGTGGCGGCCATCATGTCTTCTCTTAGACAACATGGTTCATTTATTTCAATTCATCATCGTACGGATATTACGTTGCAATTTTATGAAGCAATGTACTGAATAATCATATATGTAGTCGTAGATATGTCACTGTCATTTAGTTCTGAAATGGTTTTGTTTTATGATGCGATGTGAGGGGAAGATTCCCATATAATCTCAGGCTTATTAGAAGAAAGAGGACAAAATACATCACAATTTAATTTTCCCTTTGGAAGTATTTATACATCCATATCACTTATTGCCTTAGTATCTATTGCAGCACTCCTAAACTCATTGATAGCTCTTCGTTTTAATTTTGAGGATGCAGATAGATAAATGAACAATACTTTTGTTCTTTTAAGATTATCAATGTATTACAAACTACAAATCAATTGACCTCATTATTTTGGCTGACATCTTGACAGCGCGATGCAACTTAAGACGTCTCTTTTGAGCAACCAAAGCAACTTTTTGTAGTTTAAAAAAAAGTATATCAAAACTTTGTTAACCTTGTATTTTAGAAAGTTATCGCTATAATTTTTATTTTGATAAACCTAAAAGAAAATCGCAATGTATCCAGAACTGTTTGAATGATACGTGTACAATTGCAGATGTTTATCATTCTATTTATAAATAAGAGGGTAACTAGTAACCAAGTTGTGAGTAGTCGGGTGAAGCTGTTAAGACCTTGCTAGGTCAATAGCGTAGTCAGTTCGAGAAAAATAACCAAGTTGTATACGGAAAGGTCATCGGCATTATCAACTTTTGACAGTTGAGTATGGAAGTTCAGGACATCGGGACTAATGAGCCGTGTAGAATTAATTATTATTAGTTTTAGGTGGTAGAGCCACGCTGAAGCTACTACTGGTTTCAGCATGAATGGCTCGGCTCGCCTGGGGTAGTACCATCCTCTCAGAGAAAAACGACGTGAAGTAACAGTACTTGCATTGTTGCATTTCGTTCGGTCAGTGAGAGCGCCGAATACCCAACTCCTCTCTCCCCTCCCGAACTCCTCCTTCTCCCAAACACAGGTTGGCAATGCAGTTGCGACTCTTCTGGTGTTGCAAGTGTCTATGGATGGTGGTGATCACTTAACATCAGGTGACCCACCTGTTCGTTTGTCTCCAATTATATAAAAAAAAATCTGTAAAGTACGTTAAAAGTAATACCTTTGTAAATTACTAAAATAAGATAGACAAAAGACAGTACATAATTAAGCCTTGATGAAGCATTATTTAACGCCCGACTTATGCACCTTTATGAAAAAGATGTATGCAAGTATCAGAAGTATATGTATTATATATATTAGAGTGGTTTATTAAAACCATTTTTTTTAATCTCTTACAAAAGTATGTTAGCTTATTATATTTTAAGAGCCCTCTACAAAGCGCATATTAAAAATAAAATGTCGCTAAAATTTATTAAAAAAAAATTTTGAGTTGCGCTACTTAGGATTCTCTTCAAATATGATAAGCAAATATATTTTTACTATCTCTGTGTACTATATCTAACTCAAAAAATTATCGTTTTTTGAGCCACCATAATATATGTATAGTAAATTTGTATTCGAGTATCCGGTGCATTTATTCACATTTATGTTTTTAATTTTAGATATTATATATTTAAATTGTATATTTGTTTTTTTAATCAACTTTTTTTTTGTAAATGCGTTTTTTTATATATTAGCGCAGCAAAGTGACTGCACTTAGACCTGATGGTGAGCACAGTACAATCCAAAAACAATGGCGACTACCGAGATACACGTCATGTCATGCCGGCCTGCGTAAATGTCTCTTCGCGTTACGCTTGAAGGACCCCATGTTATAGGCGTCAATCTAATAAATACAAGAGTGACAATCCTTATCTCCCTCCTTAGTTCGATTTCTGTGGTCAAATCCAATAAATATCCTCCACCTTTTTATAAATTCACATTGGATTGACGCAATTACTAAAAAGGTAGTTAACTAAAAACAAAAACACTATATCTAAAATTAAAAACAAAACCAACACTTAATATGTCACAGGTTAAATAATAACAGTAGTCGAGTAACTTTAAGACGGACGTCCCACAGAGCAATAAATAAAGATGTATATTTTCCACGGTACATTTAATATTAGATTCGTCGAATTGTTTCTACAAAGTTTTTCCCGAGTTATAACAGTCTGTAAATATAAGTAATGTGTGTAATAAATTTGAGTACAACTGTATGACTTAAAAATAACATTATATAAAGCAATAAAGAATAAAAATCAACAAACCGAAACGCGCACTGAATTTTAAGTCATACAGTTGTACTCAAATTTATTACACACATTACTTATATTTGTTTTAATTAGGTATCATGTCAAACAACGCGAGAAAGGTTATAAATAATATTAATTATGGCCTAGACATCTATAGTTAACAGAATATAATAAAATTTCTGCACTATGTGTGATCTTAATAAGGGATTAGATTAATTATGAATTATTCGAGATTGCTTAATTAAACTTACTCCATAATTAGCTAATTAATTTATTAGATATCTTTCTAATTATATCTATAGTTAAATCTATTATTAGTTTATTATATAAGGTCCTTGAAATCCCTTCAAGTTATCTGCTAGGGTATAGTTGTATAGATTTCTGTAAAATATGTAACAGAGAGAATCACCGAATCCCGTCTGACACGTGAGAGGAGCAGACGTGAAGCGGGCGGATAAAAAATGTTGATGCTTTTTGTAATATTTCGTTATGTTATACCCGTACATATCTTCGAATTAGATATACAATATTTTTGTATTATACTGGTTAATGAAATACATAGAGGGTTTTAAAAATTTAACTAACCGGCACGTACATTACAAGGAGTCCCATTAACCAATGTTAAAAAAGTTACAATAAAATAAATAAAATAGCTGAACTTATACTTTTCTAGTGGGATTTTAAAATGCATGTTTTTTGATAGTTGAAATTCAGTAAGTCGGAATTATAATTATGTTTCTAATTTATTTTTCTAAAACTAGCTCATAGTGTATAGATAATCCTTGTCAAGTTTCATAATAGACGTGGAACTAGTTTAGGAGCTAAACCAGTTACAGTTACAGCGCGGCATCCGGTTCGCGCGTTCTGTCAGCTAACACACTTTTTTTTCGAACTAACTATATGCTATTGGTGTTGGGCCTTCATAGCTTCACCGGATTAAAACAGCTAATACGAGATTACAGAGATACAGTTTGAGGACGTATATAGGTATAACATAATGAAATATTACTAACATCGGAAACGCAACATTTTGTATCTGGCCGCTTCATCTGGAATGCTCCACGTGTATTCTTTCTTTTTTAAGTTTAAGTAGTGAATTGTCTTGAATCTCTCATGATTCTGCTTAGCCTTGATCTCTTGTAGCTTAACTAATAATAAAATATACACTAATAAACGTTGTGGACCAGTATTTAACAACATCTTCCATGCTAAGTAAAATATTTTCTCTTTCTTCACCTCACCTTACGTTCTCATGAAAATGAAGAACATTTCTTACAACTCGCCTATTATTGAGTTAGTGGTTTTAAGTCTCGTTACTCTTGAAATATTGTCCAACGAGTGTGGAACATAATAAGTTCCAGAATCACAGACATCGGTAACACGGAAAGATCATTACGTCTGTTTGTCACGTTCACAAGACAAATCTGTCGCCGAAATGCTATTACAATAAGTAGAATATACTATTATTTGTAGGAAATAGTGATAGATTAACGAGACAAGTAAAATCTCTGAAAATATTTTACTGTTTTTTCACTTTCGTGTTCTCCTTCTTCTTACACACGATTCCAAGAAATTTAAAAACGTAATAATAATAACTCTTTATTGCAAACACGTTGAAAATATACAAAATTAGTCATCAGTTTACAATATGTGTACAGTTAGGCGGCCTTATCGCTTAGAGCGATCTCTTCCAGGCAAACCTAAGGAGACACTTTATTATCATAACTACCGGGTGGCAATATAAATTGACAAAAAATACAAAAAACTATAGATAAAAGTAAAAAAAGAAATAACGCAATACAATAGTTATATTACGACAGCGAGAGGTACATAAAACGTAGTAATAGTATTTTATGTAAAATGGTGACGGTATTGAGATACTCTGAAACCTTTATTATGCGTACGCTAGCGTTATGGACTGGGTTACCTAGCACGGCTTTTCCTCAGGCATATGATACGAAGCTCTTCAAGAAGGGATTAAACGTGCACTTTACTATTGGCACAACAGTGATGCCCTTGGTGTTGCAGTTGTCCATAAGTAACAGTAACCATTTACAATCAGGTGGACTGTCTACCCATTTGCTGCCTTTTGGCATTAAAAAAAACCTGTACATTCTCTGAATACTCTGAATTTTTGCAAGCTTACAAACCATTAATCAGCCCGAAGTCCGTACCTTAAATGTCGTCTACAGACAGAAAAAAAAGCGGTCCATTCCATTCCGTGTAACAATTAGAATGAGGGAGTAAAAAGACTAAGCCTTATCAAGAAAGGACCTCACAATAAATTATTAAGGAGACAAACTTTGGTCGAACGTTTTTACGTCTCAAGTAGGGTGCGCATTTACTTTTAATCTGAACGGATATTTTTTATTTGATTTAATAAATGTTGTAGTGCATTTTTATATTATTTTAGTTTAATGGACATGACCGAGTCATAGGGTGTATTAAATTTTTGTGATTTTTTAGTATATAAAATATGAGAACATAGTTCATATAAAAATAAAAATAATGACTTGGAGCCAATTTTTTAGCAATATAACAAGAATTTTCTTTTACCCTTGTGTTTTTACTAAATGCAAGGGGCAGTGGAATTTACTAGTTGAGTTAATAGATAGAAATTATTCTAACGTTACATTAGAAGGAGTCCTTGGCGTTCTTCTTCTTTTTCTTGTTTTGGCTCCGCAGAAGCACTTGCCAGTGTCAATGTTTTGTTACAATGGAGATTACAACATATTTTATACAATAAGTGTCATGTCAATAATTTCAATGTTTCAATGTGCCAACAAGATGGTGGCCTCCTTGTTAGAACTTTCCAGAGAGTTTTTGTGGCATCTCAGAATTCATGCCCCGTTGTATTATTTTCCATTCACTTCACTTATGCACAATAACTGAACTGTATTACGTAAAACACCGCCAATTATATAAAATATTGAGTAAAATAATACAAGATTATGAACAAAGTATAAAATACACTACATGACAGACAAAAATCCCGCCGAAAACTCAGTCCTTGGCGTTTGTTGTTGATTTTAATCAAATTCTTGTAAATCTGTGGTATGATCCTCTTTTTAGTAATTCTTATAAAACTGGATCTTAAAGGGATGGGTACATGTTACAGTCCTCGTTAATCTTTTTAGCCGTTTTGAATATAGCCGTAAGTCCTGGCTTTCGTGTAATATAGTACTATATTGTATGTGGTAGAGCCACCCTGAAGGTATTACTGGTTTCAGCATGAATAAGTCGGCTCGCCCGGGGTATTACCTCCCTTTTACAGAAACACTGACGTGAAGTAACAGTGCTTATACTGTTGCGTTCGGTCAATATAAGCGCTGGAGGCCCTCTTCTTTTATAAGGCTAGCCATGCACTTGCGACTCTCCTGGTGCTGCTGGTGCTTATGAACGGTAGCGATCCATTATCATCAGGTGAACCGCCTGTTCGTTTGCCTCCTATAATATATATTTAAAAAAAAATGTAATCAAGAGTTTAAAACGAAAGAAAGTTTAAATATTATCATAGGAATTTAAAATTGGCATTTATTTATCTTTAAGTAGTTTCGATGACGACGATGATGATGATGATCTTATAATACGTATCTATACATAAATCTATACGTAAATTTAACTATATTCAGAGCGGTCAAAAAGTTTGGTGAGGACTGTAACCCATATAATGTACTAGCAGCCACCCGTCACTTCGTCTGTTTATATCTTTACGAAAAGGTTAATGCAGCGCTCGTAGAGATGCTCTCATAAGGCATTTTTTTCCCCATTGTCTTGTATTACACTAATCACGTATAGTTTCGATGTAGTCCGGAATGGCAATAACTACTTCTTAGATACTGTCACTATTTATTTGGCCAGAGCTTCGCCTTACAATACTTCGATACAATAAGCGCGTAGATATCACAGACATTTTAAAGGCCCATCTATATAAGTCAAAGCGATTACTATTTATACATAATTCCGCAAAATAGTTTAAGTAACACATAAATAATAAAGTATGAACAAATTAATGTTATTTAAGCTATAGAACAATTTTATATAATTATCCTTATTTATGTATCTCAAATGTGTTGACTAATCTGTGTCGACATGTAGATCAGCGACATCTAGTCTTTCATGGCCGAACTATGAAGTCAATGAATATACTACTATTAATAATGATCAAAGTAATGATTCAATTCTATATAATGATATCCATTCTTATTTAAGTCCTATTAAAATCTATATAATATTAATAATTCTTATTTATGTATCTTTAATATGGTGGCGCTAGTGTTAATGTGTCTCTCTAATATGGTGGCGTTAGTTTCAATGTGTATCTTTAATATGTTGGCGCTAGTGTCGATGTTTATTTATAATATGGTGGCGCTAATATCAATGTTCCGGTCGTGTTGTAGTCTCGTCTCTTGAATGTGATGCAGCGGCACCGGAGGTGGGTGCTAACACTCATTTTTCGTTATACTTCGGCCAATCTAAATACCTTCTTTATAAATTACTATGTGTTACTTTGATGTATAAGTTACATTTTTGTGAAGTCTCATCAAAATCTGTTGAGTAGTTTTTGCGGAAAAGAGTGACAAACTCACTTTTTTGGATTAATGGTATCCTATATCTTTACCTGAAAATGTGTATACAACGTTTCAGGATAATAGATTGAGTATTTAAAGCTAGAATGCGTAAAAAATAGCTCACATTCGCATAAATTTATACTATAAGTTAAGATTACCATTAATGCCAATTCTAAATCTTTATAAATTCTATGTGTTATTCTGATATTTAAGCAAGATTATTGTAGAGTTTTATTAAAATCCGTTTAGTAGTTTTTACGTGTGACATCAGTTATCCTTATAAACTTTCCGATTTATATTACTAACAAGATATGGAATATGACATATGTTACCACGCTGAAGCTATTACTGGTTTCAGCATGAATGGGTCGGCTCGCTCGGGTTACTAACGCCCTCTCATACGAAACCGACGTGAAGTAACAGTCTTTGTATTGGTGTGTTTCGTTATTACTGGTTTCAGCATGAATGGGTCGGCTCGCTCGGGTTACTAACGCCCTCTCATACGAAACCGACGTGAAGTAACAGTCTTTGTATTGTTGTGTTTCGTCCGCTGGAGGTTCTACCCCTCCCATCACCTATATACCCCCAAATACAGGCTGACAACGCACTTGTGACTCCCCTAGTTTTGCTAGTGTCTATCACATACTTACGGTACCGTTAGTGAAATAATAAACTAATTCCATTGTACATCTGCGAAGATATTAATGGTTACCCTATCGTGGAAAAGAAGTCGCCACGTCCATTAATCCTACGGCCGACGTATTAAACGCTATAACGCGGTTTTTATGACCACCGATTCTCTTACGTAGACAATTTAAAATAATCCTCAGACACGTTTGCCTTCTTCTCAAGTTTGTTTTAAACTTCTAAATGAGTTAGAATTGGTGTTGCAGTAAAATAAAAAAAGTTATTTTATTTTGGAGGAATTAATTTGATTGTGGTTGGTGGATAGAACAGTATTATTACTACATAATAATATATACATAATAATATATACATAATAATATATACATAATAATAGTAATATAATAAAAAAACAACCCTATCCTAGGAGGAACTACGAACAATTGTTATTTATCACGACTTCACATAGGTGCAATATACTAATATGATATCATGAGTGTCTAAATGACTTAGGTCCTTTTTTTTGCGCTTTGATATTTATAGCCTACTAGCTAACCCACGCAACTTCGTCTGCACCAAATCGGCTATTACCGATTCCAATTTTATTTCCAACTAGCTGTACCCGCAGCTCCGCACGCGTTTTTTAAAATCGTATTAAAGAATTATAGAATTGTGAGACTATGTACAATTACAGAAACGCTCTTTAAAGACAATTGTAAGTACGACGCGCACGCCACTAAAAGTAACATGTAACGTGTACATTAGATATATAAATACAAAGAGCGTGCCAAATGAGATTTGTCATCAGCATAATATTTGGAACCATAACCAACCATATAACTACCTCAGTGCTCACTTACACTGTATAAGGAACTATTGAAACAATAACTAAAAATATTATTATAAAGATTTATATTTACATTACATTTAATATACATTGCCCTTATTACAATTAAGATTTAGTGACTATGCAAAAAATAAACGCTTGTCTGTTCCGCAACAAATTGTATTATGGAACTCTTTACGTAATACTCTTATTAGGAAGACCTCTATATCATTAATGTTATTAATAATTATAATGTCGAATTGTAAACAATAAACCGATAATTATTTCTGTCATTAAAAATAAAGAATAAGTTGAAATCTTGCTAAATTTCATGCAGACAAAGTCGCGGGTAACAGCTAGCCTAAAATAGAATAACCACTAGTGTTAATGTGTCTCTCTAATATGGTGGCGTTAGTTTCAATGTGTATCTTTAATATGTTGGCGCTAGTGTCGATGTTTATTTATAATATGGTGGCGCTAATATCAATGTTCCGGTCGTGTTGTAGTCTCGTCTCTTGAATGTGATGCAGCGGCACCGGAGGTGGGTGCTAACACTCATTTTTCGTTATACTTCGGCCAATCTAAATACCTTCTTTATAAATTACTATGTGTTACTTTGATGTATAAGTTACATTTTTGTGAAGTCTCATCAAAATCTGTTGAGTAGTTTTTGCGGAAAAGAGTGACAAACTCACTTTTTTGGATTAATGGTATCCTATATCTTTACCTGAAAATGTGTATACAACGTTTCAGGATAATAGATTGAGTATTTAAAGCTAGAATGCGTAAAAAATAGCTCACATTCGCATAAATTTATACTATAAGTTAAGATTACCATTAATGCCAATTCTAAATCTTTATAAATTCTATGTGTTATTCTGATATTTAAGCAAGATTATTGTAGAGTTTTATTAAAATCCGTTTAGTAGTTTTTACGTGCGACATCAGATTATCCTTATAAACTTTCCGATTTATATTACTAACAAGATATGGAATATGACATATGTTACCACGCTGAAGCTATTACTGGTTTCAGCATGAATGGGTCGGCTCGCTCGGGGTAGTACCACCCTTTCATAGGAAACTGACGTAAAGTAACAGACTTTGCATTGTTGCGTTTCGTTCGCTGGAGGCCCTCCATCTCACATCCCCTCTACCCCCAAACACAGGCTGACAACGCACTTGCGACTCCCCTAGTTTTGCTAGTGTCTATCACATACTTACGGTACCGTTAGTGAAATAATAAACTAATTCCATTGTACATCTGCGGAGATATTAATGGTTACCCTATCGTGGAAAAGAAGTCGCCACGTCCATTAATCCTACGGCCGACGTATTAAACGCTATAACGCGGTTTTTATGACCCCCGATTCTCTTACGTAGACAATTTAAAATAATCCTCAGACACGTTTGCCTTCTTCTCAAGTTTGTTTTAAACTTCTAAATGAGTTAGAATTGGTGTTGCAGTAAAATAAAAAAAGTTATTTTATTTGGGAGGAATTAATTTGATTGTAGTTGGTGGATAGAACAGTATTATTAATACATAATAATATATACATAATAATAGTAATATAATAAAAAAAACAACCCTATCCTAGGAGGGTTTACGAATAATTGTTATTTATCACGACTTAGCATAGGTGCAATATACTAATATGACACCATGACTGTCTAAACGACTTAGGTCCTTTTTTTTGCGCTTTGATATTTATAGCCTACTAGCTGACCCACGCAACTTCGTCTGCACCAAATCGGTTATTACCGATTCCAATTTTATTTCCAATGGCGAACAATCTTAAAAAACCTAGAACTCAACTGTAGCGACACTTACCGGGTCCAATTGTGAATCCAAACCATATCCTATGTATATTGGCAAAAAATGTCTTCCCGATATCCCTTGGGTTGCTCATGTGACCCTAAGCTCCACGCCACATTTACTATCCTCGCACTTAAAATTCTGCCTTTGTTAAAATCAGGCGGACGTAGTATAATTGTTAGGTAAAATATCATACAACAAAATACTAAATCGGGGTAATTGAAAATAAATGTGTCCTAAATTGTCTTCATCCAACCCACATTCACATATTGAGTTGTCCCTTTTTTTTTACATGGGGAAATCCTACTGGATACGCCACCCTCCCGGGGGAGAGAGTGGGTTATGTCCGACTCGCACCGACTAAAACCCCATGGGTGCCCGCAACCGTCTTAATGGGGGACAAGGGATGATGAAGCACTCCTCATGTCGCCCCGACGGCTATTGAGTTGTCCCTGATTCTGAGCTTTGCCAGATAGACTGAGGAGTACAGGTCTACAGATAGATCCTCAGTCTACAGATAGTAGACGCAGCAAACTTGCAATGGTCACGAAACTTATAAGGTCATGACTTACCAGAAATCTTGTTCTGAATGGAATCATATGATTCGCCTGTAATTGGGTTGGATACATTCCAGTTTTAGTTCTGTAATGGAAATAAATCAGTCTTATTTGGGGAGGATAAATCCTGAACATAGGTTTTATAGTGATCAAAATAACCAGTCTGGATATCTTCTTTACCGACAAGATCAAAAGCTTCATTACCCTGGATCCCACTATGTTCTCGTATTCATGTGTAAAGTACATAAATTCCTAAACAATGACATTGATACAGATGGATTTGAGTAATTGTGATGACTGATGTTTCATTGAAATATGTCATACATATCTAAACAATATCAAATGTAGTGTAAACAGTTTTAACAGGAAGAAAAAGCCCTTCCTCTCTTGAATGCAAACAATTGTATCGATTAACAAAAACATTTATATATACATATATTGATTTTTTGGGCCAGGAACCATCTCGGGCGTCCACAGAACATGCTACTAAATTATACCACAGTCTGTTCAGTAGTTTCTGCGTGCATAGAGGACAAACATATAAACATTGATTTTTATAAATAAAGATGAAGGTCATAAAAATTACGCGAAAGGTTATACACAAAAAACTTTTGTTTGTTGCGCGTAATTTTTTAAATCCGTGGTATCTCCCAAATATATTTATTGAAAGAATGTGAAGTTAAAGGCAATTCTTTTTTTTTATAGTAGCACGGCAAAATGACTTCACTTTGCCTGATGGTAAGCACAGTACAATCCAAAAACAATGGCGACCACCGAGTGACACA
>MU159633.1:91420-168723 GCA_015888305.1 Antheraea pernyi
GGTTGCGACCCAGTCAGGTTGTAAAACCCTACCACCCCGCTTTCGCCATTGCCTCGTTCGTTATTCAGCAGGTTGTACCACGTGCAGATGAGGTTGGCTTGGATGTTTCAAGTCTTAGATGTTATTTGAAAACCATTACATCCCAAAATTCTAATACAGATGTGCAATGTAATTCAATACTTAATTGAATAAGGGTTAATACTTGTCCGCGGTTCCGTATGCTTTATATACGCTATGATGATTCGTTATTTCGTCTTGATTCATATTTTACGATTCCTGAAAACCTTCATATTGAATTCTATGATACCTACCTTTACCTACCAATACCTTTCGACATTACATGATATGCTTTCCTAAAATTTTCTTTAATATTGCGTTGAAATCGGTTGAGAATTAAATAAAAGTTCAGATTTCAGTTTTTTTCTACAGAATCCACAAACATTTTTGGAGCCTATGAAATTTTAAGTAAACCACCTCCCGTGGACAAAATCTTGTAAAAATCGGTCATACAAACAGATATATTTTTTAAAGTTATATTGTAATAAAGACAATATTAAAAAGGATTAGGTAACACATTAGAACTTTTTTTATACCCAATCGTTTGAAACATCTAGCTGTTCAGAGTTTGTTTGATAAAAATAACAAATGTCATGAAAAAACATATTGACAATATCTACATCTTCTATACATATAATAAAAATGAAGTATCTGTATGTAATATAAAAAAAAATGATTGGGTATCAAAGTATATATGCTACTGATAAGAAAAATGCAATTTATAAAAATTTTGTCGGTCTGTCTTATTGCTTGTTCCGGATAATCTACGAAGCGGCTGGACCAATTTTGACGGCAGATAGCTGAAATTACAACAGGTTACTTAGGCTACTGTAAATTAGACTAGCTGTTAACTGCGGCCTCGTCCGCAATGCTATCTCCAAAACGGTTGCACCGATTTTCACGGAAATTTCAGCGGCGGATAGCTGACTTTATAGAAAGTAATTTAGGTCATTCTATTTTAGACTAGCTGTTACCAGCAACTTCGTCCGCATAAAATTTAGCAATAAATGTGTTGTTCACTGTAAACATGTGCGTAAGACGTGCGTTATACTGGACTCCCAAGAATTAATGATAAATTAATGATATTGTCTCCTTTGTCATTTTGGCGGCATTTTTTTTTTAATTACCGCACTTTCGTCTACGTAACTCAATAACGATACTAACATATAAGAATATTGTATCGAGTTCGATGAGCACTATTTAATTTGTCGAATATCAAAAACTGCTTAGATAGATATAAAGTTTTATATCTTGCTTTATATTTATGCAAGATTTCAAGACGTCAGCTTATTCATTGTTTTCAATTTAAGATCGTAAACATATTACATATTGACAATAAGGGCATATTATATCATTATAATAACATATTTAAGTCATTGTTTCATTAGTTCCTTATACAGTGAAAGTGAGCACTGAGGTAGTTATATGGTGGGATAAGGTTCCAAATATGTTGCTGCTAATAAACCTTATTTCACAGACTGTTAATATTTATATATCTAATGTATACGTTACGTGTTACTGTAAGTGGCGTGCGTGTCGTGCTTACAATTGTTTTAAAGAGCATTTCTTTAATTGTACATTGTCGTACAATTTTACATTTCTTTAATACAATTTAAAAAAAACGCGTGCGTATTACAGCTAGTTTATACATGTAATAAGAATGTTAATCTAACGTTACTGTAACTCTTTAGATTTTTGTGAAAAAGAATTTTCGCAGGGTTCTTGAAATATAGCTGGACCGGGGAGGATGGGTCGGGGGACCCATCTTCCCATTGCACAGGTCCGGCGGAAGGAGGAGACGGCCGGTGTGTACCCGGCTGTCTCCTAACAAGACGGGGCCCGGCGGCGGCGCTTTTGCTACTGGGCCAACCGCTGGGGCGGCACGATGAAGTCTATAGAGATCTCGTGCCGCCCCAACTATAGCGGCAGACGTACACCGTGGGGTTTTAGTCCGTGCGACTCGGACATAACCCACCCTCTCCCCCGGGAGGGTGGCGTATCCATAAGAGATTTCCCCACGTTAAAAAAAAAAAAGGGTTCTTGAAATAAGTAATAAAATACATTTCAATCATTTTTCGAAATGTATGTCTGTCTATTTGTTTGAATACGCAGTACTGTTAAAGTACTGGGCTTAACTGATAATACCATAAAACATATCGTCGAGTAACGTTTAGTCTTTGTTTCATTAAAATCGTTTCACTTTAATAAAAATTATTGAAATTCTAATGACGACGCGACATAAGTACGAGAGAAAAGTAGATAAGTAAATGGACATAATACTAACGGATCTGGCGGATGTTGTCCTGCCTTGATAGTAAAAAAACCCTAAAAGAAAACCGCAACGCCACCTACCGGGTCCAATTGTGTATCTAAACCATTCTCGGGTCCACTGGAAAACGCACACAAAGTTTTATTACAATCGGTCCAGCCGTTTAGAAGGAGTTCAGTGACATACGCACGCACAGAAGAAATTTATATATAAAGATATTCAGATGATTTTTTAGTCATTGATTTTTACATTAGGTTCCACGCGGACGGAGTCCCGGGCACATCTAGACTACAATAAAAACAGGGTGTGCCGTAAGGTAAGTCACACGATAGAAGTTAAACTGTAATTAAATTAATATAACAATACACTAATCTGTATCAGATCAGTGACGTTACAAAATGTAGAAATAATAAAAAAAAAATACAACGAAAAGCCATCGTCACGCGGTGTTCCCAGGCGGTCACTCATCCAAGTACTGACCGCTCAAAGTTGCTTATCTTCGATGATCGGACGAGAACCGGTGTTTTCATCACTCTACACGACACAGTGTTTACTACCACCACTGACAAAAGTCATACAAAAAGATTATAAGTCAGAATTTCAAATCCAATTTTCACCTTAAAAAAAGTGACCATTAACCTTTAAATCCATTTCTAATTTATTTCGATGTAATAGGAATTATATAAGGAAACAAACGAAATTTACTATATCAAGGTCTCCATTTAAGTACAATAAACGTGTAAAATTAATCTAACCGGGCCCTGTATCCCAAATCTAATGAAACAGGATTTCTTTCTTCGTCCAGAGAGTTACGTAGGGATAAAACACTGGTGACAGGACAGAAAGTTACGACCCCTAAAGGGGCTAAGGGACATTGGCCGCGGCGACGTCACGGCAGATTTTATTACACAGAATACAAAGGCAGAGTACACTGTCATAGTATTCTTTAGGGAGTAACAGACAAAAAAATCACAACACTGTAGTGGCAGAATACACGAGATAAATTGTGTACACATATGGCTTATTCAATGTTCACATTATTTCTATTAAAAACCTTTTTTCAATATGCAAAAGGCGAAATGAATGTTTAATTTCACTTATAACTAGTTGATTCCTACTGGCTTCGTTCAACATTAAAAAATGCAATGGGGTAATTCAAAACCTTAGAACCATAATATTCCGCAACCAAATTCTGCATAAATTTGTCATAGTACTATGCCGATACATGATTGACTCTTAAAGGGTATTTTCATTGTAAATGAAATGTATACCTATGTATAGATAAAGTACCTACACATAAGTTCATATGTAAGATTGATCCACTAAATTACACATATAAAAAAAGATAGTGTTTGTTCTTTGTCTGCGTTATTCTTCGGAATGGTAGAATCGATCTTTATGAGAATTCTACTCTTGGAGCAAACTTCATAGTAATACTTGGGTCACATATCATTACACTCATTCATAAACCCTTGCCTGTTATTGTCATAGTCATCATTATAGCTTTCGTTATCGATTTTGAAGATAGCGACTGCAAGAATTGTAATTTCTTTCAAGTTTCAGCGTTATTCATCATCATCAGCCTGTAAGAGACTTCCTGCAGAAAAGAAAACTTTCTGAAAAAAGCATCGGCATAATCATTAAGCCAGTTCACGATTGGCAATTTCAAGCACAGAGAAATCCACAGTTCCATGTTTTCTCACATACAGTAGTTCTACAAGAACGTTGCTCAGGTTAAGATTTTCTCACGACGTTTTTCTTCACCGTCAGCTAATAGTATTAACATTTCAAATTGGTAAATGTACGCGAATTCCGAAAATTCGTTGGTACATGTCAGGGTTCGAATTTGCGGACATCGGATTGATATTCCACCGATCAAACTTTTAGATCACCACCATTATACAGTTAATGTGTTGGGGGAACCCAAACCTTACCTCACGATCACACCGGTAAAAGAGTTAAGCAGTGATTACGAAATTATAATATAAGAAAAGCAAGAACTAATCGAGATAAAACAGAAGTTTTCTCAACTAATAACAACAACAAATAGTAATGGATTTATGGGCACCAACTAGTATTCAATAAAGCAGAAGTTCTCTCAACTAATAACAACAACAAATGGTAATAAATTTATGGGCACCAACTTGTTCATAGATTTGTGAAGATTGTTGTATCTATGAAAGGTTTAAATACTAAGTAGACAGTTGACGTAAGACGTAAGTGGAAGTGTAAATCTTGTATTAGGTGGGATAAAGGTAAGAAGATGAATATAATAGTCATGTATCGTTCGTGAGACATCATAAAAGACTTTGTAGAAGAACGTTAAAAAGATAAATTAGAATAAATATAACATTAAGATCAAGGTTTTATATCTTACGATAAAACTATGACTTAGTTCAAAAGAAATATAACAAGTCCGTCCAGATAAAACTCACAACTGCCTATATTATTATTTGAAATGAATAATTAAATGTTATCTCATTGAATAGACGAATATATACATTTTTATACATTTTTATAAAAATTTAATCAACACTACAGATAAGAACGCAAGCAAAATTAAAGTCACTTTACAAAAAGTTTAATCAGAGGAAAATGCAAAAGTGACTGTCAAAGGGAATGGTATAGAAAGCTAGTGCAATGCTCTTCTGATGCGCATAGAATGGATAGAAACAAAGCACTGCTCGTAATATTTCCTTATATTTCTACATACTGCCTTTGAAATATATTTCCCGAGGGTGTATATAAATGGAACTTTGAAATGCTTTTGATGTAGGAATGCAAGTATTCAATATAGGAATAATTTAACTGCTTTAGGAACTAATCCTAGAATCCGGATCAGATGAGATTCAGAAAGTTTATTACCTAACATTTGATTATGATTTTACTGTGATAGAGTTTTCCTTATATCATAGGGGCAAACGAACAGGTGGGTCATCTGATAGTAAGTGATCCCCACCGTCCATAGACAATGGAACTGTGATGTAACCAAAGGAAAGTTTTGATAAACGTAGAAATTCGTGAAGCAAAGGAGGGAGGAATTGGAAGTGCAAAAAATTTGAATAAAAAATTGCTAAGTAACCAAACACAAGACTTACTTACTTACTTAGACTAGTTCTAAAAAAAATTAGATACATCCATTATTCTGGAGACATGAAAGATAATGATAGAATAGTTATATTTGAAATTACTACACTGCCAGGTTTGAAATGCTTAACATTTTTTATAAGCTACGTGAATGTACCTAAAGTTGTAACTACTATTTCTTTAATATTAAAATGTATATTATATACCTATATAATTAAATATTCATTTCAGTAAAGTGTTCAGATCCAAAATTTTCCAACGGAGAAAAACAATCTTTTCAATAGAGAATAATGATCTCATTTTTTATTAAATTTTACTGTTTTTATTGAATCTATTCTAATATATATGTGGCTAGATGTGAACGTTATTACTCCTCATAATATAGTAGCCAATAAAAAAGTTATTCTTAGGACATACGCAAGGCATTCACTTCGGCTATAACTTAGAAATTTATTATGACCATTTAGTAAAATTATATTACTATCTAAATTAAGCATAAAGTTAAATAAGTCATGCAAAATTACTTCGCATTTTTAATTCGAATTATTTGCTTTTGGCGCGATGGGTCTTCACCGAACTAATGGAGCGAACCCTTATGGTGCTTAGCTGATTGGCAAAAAGCTAAAGGGTGCTAAAATGGACGAACCTCGGCTGGGGCTATTGCCTTGGTTGCAGCAACGTGAATCTGACTAAGTTAAGCTAATAATACATATACGAATTAGTGAAGCACACATGTGTACCAGCGTGTATGCCTCACGGACTCAAACGTGTGATTTGTAACGGGAAAAAATTAAACCCTTCCATCATATACGTACCCACCTGTATGTATATACACGTACGTGTGGCTACCGGCGTGTTCGAGCGCTCAGTTTAGGGATCGATCCTATGCTTGGGTCGCAACGAAGGGGGGTCGCGGCGAGTGTGCGGGAGCAAAATCCACGCAGACCACGTCAGCGTGATGTGTGATTACGTAGCCGTGGGTGCACACACGCTCTGTTTGAAGAGTTAGAGAGGTACTGATAGTTCGCAATTATTTCAGAAGAATATATAATCTATACTAATACTAATGAGTGAATGACTGAGTTTGTGACGTTGTAGGGGATAATCTCCGAAACTTCTGGTCCGATTTGAAAAATTCTTTCTGTATTGTATAGCTCATTTATTGAGAAAATTTATAGGCTATATAGCATCACGCTAAGAACAATAGGAGTGGAACACCAATGAAGAATGTTTCAAAACGGGGTTTTTTCCTCTTGAGAGCTACCGCTGTGTGTTATAGCCCAAAGTAGGTATTCCACGCGAACGAAGTCGCGAGCAGAGGCTAGTTACATAATACCGATCTTACTTATTGAATTTTGAATTATTCCACAGTTTTAGACCAAATTTCATCAATAGGGATCATAGCTAAGTCAGATAACCAGTAGCTGAAAACTGGACAATATAAAAATAGCAAAACGGTTCTTAATATACGGGACTTTAGACTTATCGTACGCTTTCATTATTTTAATAACCATGGTACTAAAACATTTCTAACTGCAAGTAACAACTCCGAGATCTAACTCTGCGTCTCCAGAACGTCTTGCGCAAATTTAATATCAGTCTGTTAAATTAAAGTCAATTCATATTCAAATTATTTCTACGCGCTGAATACTGTCAGGATGAAACTAGTCGTTAGTATAGTTTTAAATTGTCTGGCTTTGTTATTACTGAAATATGAAAGACTGAGTTATGAATCATTGATGTATCGATCCTGAAATGTGCCGTAAGTGTTTTCTTTTTAATTCTTATTTACCGATTATTTTTAACTATCGGGCACAACGGAGGTTTCCCGCCCTGATAATAAAAAAACTTTAACAAATTATATATGCCTCATGAATCACTCTACTGATGAAAACCGCATGAAAATCCGTTCAGTAGTTTTTGAGATTATCGTGAACGTGTTATTTTACGTTGACCTTTGTTTTAAGTTTTTTTTTTTCTAATAAATAAATGCTTTATATTTCTGCACGGCGTACCATTTTTTCATATATCTTATTAAAAATATACAAATTCTTATTTATAACTCTAACGATGTATTTTAAATCAAACATTCTATATCAAATGTTTATATACAAGTACATGTTTAAAAAATAATCTCTGCGGCTAAAGAATCAAACACCTATTAATAATAAGAAATATACGTAAGGAGGCGGAATCTACTTATCTGGAATTGAAATCATTCGTTGCGTGGAGCCAGGATTCTGTCGCTGCAAGGGGAAGCCGAGATCCGATTTTAACTAAATTGAGTTTTATAGGATTTCTGCCTCCCGTTGAAATGGGAACTGACAATATTGGTTCCTATATTATTGGGCTTACTATAATGCTATTTGGTTAGGTTGACCACACGAACAGAATGAATTATAATATATTTACATTTACTTAAGTATTTTAAATCTCTTTTGGAATTTTTCCTACGAAAAAACCTAACTAATGTTATAAATTAGCTGCACCCGCGACTTTGCCTGTGTGAAACTTTATTACAAAACAGTTATTAATAAAATCATCTGAATGTATTAAGTAAATAGTGAGTAATAATATTATATGGATATATTAAGTCCATTTACTTGTCTATTTTTCTCTCGTACTTAAGTCGCGTCGTCATTAAAATTACAATAACTTTTGATAGAGTGAACCGATTTTAATGAAAAATGAAAAATAATGGGGTGTAAGGGGTGTCGAATAACATCATAAGAATTGAGACACCCAAGATAACCTCACCTGCACGTGGTGCACCCTGCTGAATAACGAACGAGGCAATGGCGAAAGCGAGGTGGTAGGGCTTTACAGCCTGACTGGGTCGCAACCACCATGTATATGGCGAAAAAGCTCGTAATAGTGATTCGTTTCTGCGGGTCGCGTTTCTGGATCAGCCTGTGCATATCCAGCTTTTTGCAGGCTGGCATGACAGCGGCGACCGGCGATGGATAATGTGTCACTCGGTGGTCGCCATTGTTGTTGGATTGTTCTGTGTTTACCATCAGGCATAGTGCAGTCATTTTGCCGTGCTACTATAAAAAAAAAACAAAGACAAAATGTTACTTGAGGGTATACTTTATGATTTTCACTTAGAGGGTCTACCTCACAGGC
Organism: Antheraea pernyi; assembly: GCA_015888305.1. Taxonomy (NCBI): domain Eukaryota; kingdom Metazoa; phylum Arthropoda; class Insecta; order Lepidoptera; family Saturniidae; genus Antheraea; species Antheraea pernyi. The sequence continues at coordinate 99,960 of MU159633.1, forward strand.
CCTCTACGCCACTTCCTTCTGCGAGATGATCTCCTACCAGAAGGAGGCCATCGCATTCGCTGCCGAGCATAGCCGACATCACACACGGCAGCGACAAATATTCGTTTCCCTCTACCGCCACAGCCAGAATACGCCGCTGTCCTTCCCACGCAGCACTGTCAGATAGACTGTGATGCGCGGTATCCTCGTCAGCGCCGCACAAGTAGATCTAACCTACATTAGCGCATGTGAGGTCCGTTCTAAAGCTGATGAAGACATAAAGATAATATGTTAGTATTTGTTTACTCTTATAATAAGATACAGGCACTTCTTTATACGCATTGATGTTTATCTAAAATATGTAGTTGTAAAAAGTGATTCTATTATTTCATCTCTTTTGGCACAAAATAAATAAATTGCCAAAAACGATATAGTGCTTCCGGTCAATTTAAATGTAAAATGTAATAATTAACATATTCAATTTACGCAGTATAATCCGCAGTTAATAAGGCTACAAATAATGGAATTACCTGCCGAAGCCGGTGCAATGCCGGCCCAGAGGACAATAACATTAATTGATTCTCTTACAATCCACCTGATGTCACGGTACTATTGTTCGTATTTTGGTATCTATATAACACGTACTTTCAATATTTGATTACATATTTAAAGTATTTCATAATAATTTAGGTTATCTATATACACACATCAAAAAAGTCTAAGCAACATGCGTGATATTACAAATTTTACTATTTATATTAATTAATTTCTAAGTATTTACTCAAACAAAGTGCGTAGGTAAGTAAACTTTTTTGTTATTGATGACATATTGGCTGGTTGTAAAAAAAAATTTGATTATGTGTTTTTTCATAAAATTCAAATGACTGCGAATTTGTTTGAATTTAAGTGCGTTTTAATCGCTACGTTTAGTCTTGATTTTATAATTTTACCAACCATTTAAATAAAGTTAGCGACAAAATTGAATTGTTAGATATTCTTTACGTCATGAAGCGACGTCATTTGATGGCAGATGAAATGCACAGAGCTGTAGGGATATTGCAAGCGGGAAGTAATCAATCTCGGGTATCTCGACATTTTGGCATTCATAGAAGTGTTATTTGTCGTCTTTGGCAGAGCTAAAATAATATAGGAGAACCCGCTGAACAGCATCCAGGCCGTAAAAGGAATACAACCACTCGGCAAGACCGGTACATATAACTGACTGCAAGACGCCAGCCGATGTTAACCGCTCGAGAGATAAGATGGCCTGTCTTATCCCAGTATTATTTTTGTTTAACTCTAACAGTTTCTGCAGCACATACTCCAGGATACCTCTCGAATAGCTTTTTTTAACTTTTTTTTATTATTATTATAGAAGGGAAACGAACATACGAGTCACCGGATGGTAAGTGATCACCGCCGTCCATAGACACTAGCAACACCGAGGGAGTCACAAGTGCGTTGCCGGCCTTTTAAATTTAAATTAACTTATTTGACACTTATCGTTACATTTTGGCCAATAGATAAATCTTAAAGATATATAGCCTATGTGTTATTCCGATGTATTAGATATATTACTGTAATGTTTTTTCAGATCCGTTTAGTAGCAGTTTTTGCATATATGAGTAGCAAACATCAATCCATCCTCAGGTCCTTTCTCGTTTGCAACAGTAATTAGGATGTAGGTACTAGCATAACCTTATTACTATGGTCCTCCATTGTCTTGCAAATTCGATTTACAAAATATTTCTATATTCATAATGTACAGCGTATATATTGTAACATAGAAGTCATTGAAAATAACTAGGATTAAAAAAATACAAATCTTAGATTTTACGCTTCGAAACATTCCAAATAAGATTAATAAATGAACAAGTCATCCTTTGTCAGTATTCCAATTTACAATTGCGAGACAAAATGATAGAATTGAAAGAGCCCCACTTTGCGGGGCTCGGACCGCGAATTTATGGGGCGGCTGCGGCGCTCGGCCGGTTACTCCCCAACGTAATGCCTGCCACGAGTGCGGCGCTGAGGAAGATACCGCGCAGCACACGCTGTCTGAGTGTGCTGCGTGGGGGGAGCAGCGCCGCATCCTGACACTCTGTCTGAGTGTGCTGCGTGGGCGGAGCAGCGCCGCATTATGGTGGCGGCGGTGGGAACGGACTTATCGCTGCCGAACGTGGTTTCGGCCATGATTTCTACGTGGAGGTTATCTCGTAGAAGGAGGAGGCGGAGAGGGCCCGCGAGGTAAACCCTCAAAGTGGCCCTCTCCGCCAAAGGAGGACAGGCGGGAGGAGGCGGCGCTTTGCCCAACTCCTCCCGCCACCGTAGCCGAACCTGAGGGGATGGGCCAGGGGGGCCATTTCCTAATTGCACAGGTCCGGCAGACGAGGGGGGGCAGCCGGTGTGTACCCGGTCTGTCCCTCTATAGGAAGGAGCCCAGCGGCCACCTTCCGCGCCGTGGTCTACAAGGTTGATTAGCTTGAACGATCTCTTGCCGCCCCCACAAAACGGTCTGACGGTACACCGTGGGCTTTTAGCCTGTGCGCGTCGGACATAACCCACCATCTCCCCAGAGAGGGTAGCGTATGCATAAGAGATTTCAATTTTTTAGAAATATCCGCTTGTCTGTCTGATTGTTTGAACACGTATCACTGCTATAGTACTGAGTTTACGATAACACCTCACCAAGAAAATCATAAAGCATATTCTCGAATAACATTTACTATTAGTTTCATTAAAATCTGTTCACTCTTTTAAAAGTAATTGTAACTTTTAATGAGGATGCCACTTACGTACGAGAGAAAAGTAGATAAGTAATGGACTTAATACATAATACAAAGGACTTAATACTTAATAGATGATTTTATTAAACACTGTTTTTTTTACATTAGGTTCCACGCGGGCACAGCTAGTACATCAATAAAATGATAGAAATAATTAGATCGAGTGTAAAACAAAACAATTAACAACGATATTTTCTATAAGACAAAGTATACAAATACTGTAATGTCAAGGAGTGTAACATATGAGTATCAAAACACAAGTTCCATTCATGGCTTCAAACTTTAAGTTGTCGTATCAATGAAGAACATTTAAAAGTAATTATATAAGACACATACAAACTACATAACGACATACAAATAGACACATAAACACACAGAAGCGCTGTTAAAATTTTGTTAATTAGGAAGACAGACCTCTCTGAAATAGAAATCTACAAGACAGGCCTCGGGTTTATTGTGGAAATCATCGTAAAATCTATAATACATTAACAAAGTTATGTTATTGGAAGAGTGCCCTGCATGAGCAGTGGAGCACCGCGAACTCACAGCGGCAGTGGGCGATGACCTGTCTCTGCTGGCTGTGATCAACTCCGTGCTTGGCACAGAGAGGGCATGGAACGCGGTTGTCGCCTTTTGTGAAAGTGTCCTCTCACAGAAAAAGGACGCGGAAAGAAAGCGTGAGAGGGTTGGGAGGTTTCATCGTGTTAGTTACACGTTAAACTGAGTCTTCATATTTTATTATCGTCGATTGATTGATTGATTACTTGTTATTATTTTTATGATTGGTAATTATTTGTTACTGTGAGGTTCAATGTATGTGGAACAGTGCAGCGTCAAAAAACTTGTTCACTCTTTACTTATTTTTACTTTACTTCCTACGGACGCGAATAGCATTAGCCCCCTATCTAATGTTAAATAACAATGTGATCGTAAAAACGCTAAACATAGCTCTCTCTGGTGTCAAATAATCAGGTGGACTTCGAAGCAGTCCTACCACTGTGCTATATTTTTATAATTATGTTTTCCGACCTCGAAAGCACGGACTCGGTCGCAAGGATTCGAACCTACATCTATCGTCGCGGTAGTTGAATACGCTATCAACTAAGCCATTATCGTTTGATCGTACCGAAACGTCGAATTTGGTTTTAGATTTCAGCGTTTACCGCAGAACTCAAAGTAAATTTTTAGATGACCCAAAATAATAGTCTGCTAAGAAAATAGACAATATTATAAACACCTTTATTAAGATATGCCTATATATGCTTAGCAATACATTTCGTTATGCAATACATTGCATGCATCATGCTATAATTTCAACACCACATTTTGTTGATACCGCCGCATTATGGTGGCGGCGGTGGGAACGGACTTATCGCTGCCGAACGTGGTTTCGGCCATGATTTCTACGTGGAGGTTATCTCGTAGAAGGAGGAGGCGGAGAGGGCCCGCGAGGTAAACCCTCAAAGTGGCCCTCTCCGCCAAAGGAGGACAGGCGGGAGGAGGCGGCGCTTTGCCCAACTCCTCCCGCCACCGTAGCCGAACCTGAGGGGATGGGCCAGGGGGGCCATTTCCTAATTGCACAGGTCCGGCAGACGAGGGGGGGCAGCCGGTGTGTACCCGGTCTGTCCCTCTATAGGAAGGAGCCCAGCGGCCACCTTCCGCCGGGTGGGCCGTGGTCTACAAGGTTGATTAGCTTGAACGATCTCTTGCCGCCCCCACAAAACGGTCTGACGGTACACCGTGGGCTTTTAGCCTGTGCGCGTCGGACATAACCCACCATCTCCCCAGAGAGGGTAGCGTATGCATAAGAGATTTCAATTTTTTAGAAATATCCGCTTGTCTGTCTGATTGTTTGAACACGTATCACTGCTATAGTACTGAGTTTACGATAACACCTCACCAAGAAAATCATAAAGCATATTCTCGAATAACATTTACTATTAGTTTCATTAAAATCTGTTCACTCTTTTAAAAGTAATTGTAACTTTTAATGAGGATGCCACTTACGTACGAGAGAAAAGTAGATAAGTAATGGACTTAATACATAATACAAAGGACTTAATACTTAATAGATGATTTTATTAAACACTGTTTTTTTTACATTAGGTTCCACGCGGGCACAGCTAGTACATCAATAAAATGATAGAAATAATTAGATCGAGTGTAAAACAAAACAATTAACAACGATATTTTCTATAAGACAAAGTATACAAATACTGTAATGTCAAGGAGTGTAACATATGAGTATCAAAACACAAGTTCCATTCATGGCTTCAAACTTTAAGTTGTCGTATCAATGAAGAACATTTAAAAGTAATTATATAAGACACATACAAACTACATAACGACATACAAATAGACACATAAACACACAGAAGCGCTGTTAAAATTTTGTTAATTAGGAAGACAGACCTCTCTGAAATAGAAATCTACAAGACAGGCCTCGGGTTTATTGTGGAAATCATCGTAAAATCTATAATACATTAACAAAGTTATGTTATTGGAAGAGTGCCCTGCATGAGCAGTGGAGCACCGCGAACTCACAGCGGCAGTGGGCGATGACCTGTCTCTGCTGGCTGTGATCAACTCCGTGCTTGGCACAGAGAGGGCATGGAACGCGGTTGTCGCCTTTTGTGAAAGTGTCCTCTCACAGAAAAAGGACGCGGAAAGAAAGCGTGAGAGGGTTGGGAGGTTTCATCGTGTTAGTTACACGTTAAACTGAGTCTTCATATTTTATTATCGTCGATTGATTGATTGATTACTTGTTATTATTTTTATGATTGGTAATTATTTGTTACTGTGAGGTTCAATGTATGTGGAACAGTGCAGCGTCAAAAAACTTGTTCACTCTTTACTTATTTTTACTTTACTTCCTACGGACGCGAATAGCATTAGCCCCCTATCTAATGTTAAATAACAATGTGATCGTAAAAACGCTAAACATAGCTCTCTCTGGTGTCAAATAATCAGGTGGACTTCGAAGCAGTCCTACCACTGTGCTATATTTTTATAATTATGTTTTCCGACCTCGAAAGCACGGACTCGGTCGCAAGGATTCGAACCTACATCTATCGTCGCGGTAGTTGAATACGCTATCAACTAAGCCATTATCGTTTGATCGTACCGAAACGTCGAATTTGGTTTTAGATTTCAGCGTTTACCGCAGAACTCAAAGTAAATTTTTAGATGACCCAAAATAATAGTCTGCTAAGAAAATAGACAATATTATAAACACCTTTATTAAGATATGCCTATATATGCTTAGCAATACATTTCGTTATGCAATACATTGCATGCATCATGCTATAATTTCAACACCACATTTTGTTGATACTTATCAGGTCGCTAACAAACATAATACCAGTAGTAATGAGTCGTTACAAAGAAAAAAGTTAATTCAGCTATAAAAAAACGCTTACAAAGGCAGCTAACAGTCGCGTAATATGAAAATCAATTAGCGATATTGCCAACCAAAGGTTTATTGTTCGGACAGCAGTAATCTTTCTATTTGTTGACAAATTGTCAGATGTTTGCAATCCTATCCTACGTTACTAATATAAAAATGCGAAAGTAAGTATATTTATTTGTTTGTTACGCTCTCACGTCTTAACTACTTTTTATAATAAACTGTGTCGCTTGACCTCAGTCACACCTAATGGAAAGTGAGGACGAGGCCTAGGATGTAACGCGATCACCCAGTAAATGCACATTCACTCTTCTTTTTTGAAATTGTATGTACACGTTGTTGGAGGTACAAGAAAGAACATATCGTACCTCTCATGCAGTAAAAAACTGTTACCGAAGAATAAGTCAAGCCGACATTAAAGTGATCGAAGCCGTGATCAAAAGCTAGTATAATATATGTCGGCGTGCGAGCGTGCTCCAGATAACTCTCACCAGGATCCATCACAAAAACGACACTACTAGTCAGAATTACAATATATTTTCCTTCTAAACAACGTCGCCTTACAATAATCGTACAAAGAATGTTTTTCTTAACTTTATTTCTTATTGCCTGTTTGTAACTCACACTGACTCCGCCATATCTTATTTATCAATAATAACATATTTTTTTCTTTATTACAACCATAATTAATATCAACGGTTTACAAAACAATATAAAATAAATAACAATATTGCAATTATTTTAACTCTTCATTAAAAGCTGAAATATGTCTTAATTAGCTTATTTAGAAGTAAATATAATAAAAAATACACCGGAAATGTCGCATTTTACACATTTGTGGCAAAAATAAATCATATTTCTATTTTAAAATTCTTAAACCAATATTAGATTACAATTAAACAAAGTCAAAACTTTTATTAATTTCATTCGTTATTTACCATAGTAATTTGTTCGTATTTTCTATATTTTATTTACTTTATAACAAAGAGTTGCTGATAATATTTCTTGTGTTATTTAAATTTCGTATTAGCCGATAGATGACACTACAGATAATAAAGCTTTGATTTAACTTGTTACTTACATTGACACCAGATGGCAGTGTGGTCGCGCGCCCATATATATACGTCGATGAGATAGAAATTATAGAAGCTGTAAAATTAATTTTATAAGTGACGCAATGTAGCGTGATGAGTTTTGGTTCAAGATCAAAAATATTCCAGTTTTTGGAAACATTTTAAAGGTGAAAAGTAGAAGACTTAATAGCAATTTTACGGGGATATTGTTTTACTGATTAAAAGGAATTTCTAAATATTACTTCGAAACATTTTTTAATCATGTTTATTTTCTAAAGTATATGAATTCCAATGAAATCATTCATATATTAACACTTTGTTTATTTCAACTGGATATCCATATATTCATATCATCATTCATATATGGATATTCATATCCATAAATTCATATCTTCTACACCTATGATAAGAATTTAAATCTAACGTGTATATACTTCATCGAATTTCGTGAAAAAAATTGTTGCAAGTGTCTTGGTATAAGTAATGGAATATATTTCAATCTTTTTTATAAATGTCTGTCTGTTTGTATGGACACGCATCACTGCTAAAGTACTGGGTTCACAATAAATCATAAAAAAATAATCATAAAGCATATCTTCGAGAATAACTTAGCCTATGTTTCATTAAAGTCGGTTCACTCTATCAAAAGTTATTGCAATTTTAATGACGATGCGACTTAAGTACGAGAGAAACTTAAATAAGTAAATCAACTTAATACATTCAGATGACTTCATGAATCACCGTTTTTTAATATAATTCTCCACGCGGACGAAGTCGCGGGTACAGCTAGTTATGTAAATAAAATGATAGAAGTATATCGTTGTGCGTGCTTCAAAAAAAACTAAGCGATAAAATGGATACAATTTTATCGCTTAGTTAAGAGTTATAAACACCTTTATTAAGATATGCCTATATATGCTTAGCAATACATTTCGTTATGCAATACATTGCATGCATCATGCTATAATTTCAACACCACATTTTGTTGATACTTATCAGGTCGCTAACAAACATAATACCAGTAGTAATGAGTCGTTACAAAGAAAAAAGTTAATTCAGCTATAAAAAAACGCTTACAAAGGCAGCTAACAGTCGCGTAATATGAAAATCAATTAGCGATATTGCCAACCAAAGGTTTATTGTTCGGACAGCAGTAATCTTTCTATTTGTTGACAAATTGTCAGATGTTTGCAATCCTATCCTACGTTACTAATATAAAAATGCGAAAGTAAGTATATTTATTTGTTTGTTACGCTCTCACGTCTTAACTACTTAACTGATCATTTTGAAATTGTATGTACACGTTGTTGGAGGTACAAGAAAGAACATATCGTACCTCTCATGCAGTAAAAAACTGTTACCGAAGAATAAGTCAAGCCGACATTAAAGTGATCGAAGCCGTGATCAAAAGCTAGTATAATATATGTCGGCGTGCGAGCGTGCTCCAGATAACTCTCACCAGGATCCATCACAAAAACGACACTACTAGTCAGAATTACAATATATTTTCCTTCTAAACAACGTCGCCTTACAATAATCGTACAAAGAATGTTTTTCTTAACTTTATTTCTTATTGCCTGTTTGTAACTCACACTGACTCCGCCATATCTTATTTATCAATAATAACATATTTTTTTCTTTATTACAACCATAATTAATATCAACGGTTTACAAAACAATATAAAATAAATAACAATATTGCAATTATTTTAACTCTTCATTAAAAGCTGAAATATGTCTTAATTAGCTTATTTAGAAGTAAATATAATAAAAAATACACCGGAAATGTCGCATTTTACACATTTGTGGCAAAAATAAATCATATTTCTATTTTAAAATTCTTAAACCAATATTAGATTACAATTAAACAAAGTCAAAACTTTTATTAATTTCATTCGTTATTTACCATAGTAATTTGTTCGTATTTTCTATATTTTATTTACTTTATAACAAAGAGTTGCTGATAATATTTCTTGTGTTATTTAAATTTCGTATTAGCCGATAGATGACACTACAGATAATAAAGCTTTGATTTAACTTGTTACTTACATTGACACCAGATGGCAGTGTGGTCGCGCGCCCATATATATACGTCGATGAGATAGAAATTATAGAAGCTGTAAAATTAATTTTATAAGTGACGCAATGTAGCGTGATGAGTTTTGGTTCAAGATCAAAAATATTCCAGTTTTTGGAAACATTTTAAAGGTGAAAAGTAGAAGACTTAATAGCAATTTTACGGGGATATTGTTTTACTGATTAAAAGGAATTTCTAAATATTACTTCGAAACATTTTTTAATCATGTTTATTTTCTAAAGTATATGAATTCCAATGAAATCATTCATATATTAACACTTTGTTTATTTCAACTGGATATCCATATATTCATATCATCATTCATATATGGATATTCATATCCATAAATTCATATCTTCTACACCTATGATAAGAATTTAAATCTAACGTGTATATACTTCATCGAATTTCGTGAAAAAAATTGTTGCAAGTGTCTTGGTATAAGTAATGGAATATATTTAAATCTTTTTTATAAATGTCTGTCTGTTTGTATGGACACGCATCACTGCTAAAGTACTGGGTTCACAATAAATCATAAAAAAATAATCATAAAGCATATCTTCGAGAATAACTTAGCCTATGTTTCATTAAAGTCGGTTCACTCTATCAAAAGTTATTGCAATTTTAATGACGATGCGACTTAAGTACGAGAGAAACTTAAATAAGTAAATCAACTTAATACATTCAGATGACTTCATGAATCACCGTTTTTTAATATAATTCTCCACGCGGACGAAGTCGCGGGTACAGCTAGTTATGTAAATAAAATGATAGAAGTATATCGTTGTGCGTGCTTCAAAAAAAACTAAGCGATAAAATGGATACAATTTTATCGCTTAGTTAAGAGATGGTAGAGCCACGTTGAAGCTATTACTAGTTTCAGCATGAATGGGTCGGCTCGTCCGGGGTAGTACCACCCTCTCACAGAAAACTGACGTAAAGTAACAATGCTTGCATTGTTGCGTTTCGTTCGGTCAGTGAGATCCGAATAACGTACATCCCTTCCCCCTCCCTCAAACACAGGATGGCAACGCACTTGCCACTCTTCTGGTGTTGCAAGTGTCTACGGACGGTGGTGATCACTTAACATCAAGTGACTCACCTGTTCGTTTGCGTCCTATTATATAAAACTAGCGGGCCCGGCAGACGTTGTCCCGCCCTGATTATGAAAAAAAATAGTTGACAAATTATACTAAAACGTTCCTTGTCAATCACTTTATCCACCGGTGAAAACCGCATGAAAATCCGCTCGGTAGTTTTTGAGTTTATCGCGAACAGACAGAAGCGGTAGGGTACTTTATTTTATGAATGAAAATGTAATGAAGAAAAAAGTTTTACTTTTTGATATTCTATTTAGATAATAAACAGAATAGACAATGCCACAGGTATCACCTAGTCGTTATATAAATATGCCTATGTATCATTTGTAATGTCCTGATACTCTAGCTAATTATAACGTTATGACTCCAAAGAGCAGTTTATCAAATACTCAATTTGAGCCGACGTTTGTACTGCGCTTCGTACATCGCTGTTAACTAAGCTTAATTAAACATACCCTTACCCTAACGGCACATTGTTGTGGCTCTTACACCATCGTCAAATAAGTACTTGGGAAGATATATGTATAACCTTCATAAATGAGACACACTGACATAATGTTTAGCTAACTTTCGCTGAGAGCCGTCGCCGGTAAATAACGAAGGAAAGTATTCCCTATTCACGAAGGGTTTCAATACATCAATTATTGATATATAAGTACAAAAACTAGCGTCTGCCCGTTACTTCAACCGCGTGGAATAGTTACTTAGGGTTAACGCTAACACGGCGGAAGCTCTCAAGAGGAAAAAAAACCCGATTTTGAAACGTTCTTCATTGGTGTTCCACCCCTATTCTTTTTAGCGTGATAATATATAGCCTATAACCTTCCTCGATAAATAAGCTACATAATACTGCAATAATTTTTCAAATCGGAGCAGTAGTTCCTTTTTTTTTTTTTAACGTGGGGAAATCCCTTATGGATACGCCACCCTCCCGGGGGAGAGGGTGGGTTATGTCCGAGTCGCACGGACTAAAACCCCACGGTGTACCGACAGACCGTTTTGTGGGGGCGGCAAGGGAGGAGCAGTAGTTCCTGAGATTACCCACTACAACGTCACGTACTCACAAACTTTACCTCTTTATAATATTAATATACACTAGCCAGGCCCGCGACTCCGTCCGCGTAACCTAATATAAAAAACAGGCACTAATAAAATCACCTGTATATATTATCTACTTTTTTCTCGTGATTAACTCGCGCTGTCATACAAATGACAATAACTTTTGATAAAGTGGACCAATTTTAATGAAACAAATACTAATTTACACTCGAGGATATGCTTTAGAATTTTCTTGGTGAGGTTTTATCGTGGATCCAGTACTTTAGCAGTGATGCGTGTTCATACAAACAAACACACAGCCAGGCATTTCTAAAAATGATTGAAATGTATTTTATTACTCATTCCTACACCTGTAACATTTTTTTTTTCACAAAAATCCAAAACGTATTGCTACGTTGGATTTACATTCTTATATGTGTAGAAGATTATTTTACCTATAATATAAAAGGGGGTAAATAAACTGACTATTATCTATCTATATTTTTTATTCAATGGACTAATGTATTTGGTTTGTCTTTATAATCACCTAGATTTACTACATTTTTATAAGTATAAATTCCAAAAAAACGATCGAATCGTACTTATTTGAAAAAAAATATATCAATAGTTATTGGTCAAAAATATTTTTTTATATTATTGAAGGGAAACGAACATGCGCGTCACCTGATTGTAAGTGATCACTTAGAGCAATAATACATCCGCCACAGTGATTTTTCTTAGATTATCACGTTCCTTAAACAGCTAGCTTGTATTTAGCAGCTGAGAAGCGTGCATGCCAGCATGATCACAGCGTCCGACTTTAGACTGTTGATTACTTGAGGTCGTAGTCATCTTAAAGTGCAGTGTGCTTACAATGCTTACTATTGTAAATGTCGCATAACCGTGATATTTTCAAATTTGCTTCATAAAAAATTGAGTATTCTTTATGTCGGTGTGTCCCGCGCTACACCTGTTATTAAATTTTAGCGATAACATTGTAGGGTGTTTGGTTACGTATTAAAGAAGAATTGTTGACGCCCCCAGTAAATTTATTTTAAGTGTAAATAGACTCCAGATCCCTGAAGATTGGTTTTAATTAAATATAAAATCGGAGCCTTTGTTATTGTAATGGGAAACTATTGTAGTTTGCTTTGATAAACTATTTAAGGGGCTTAGGGAAGGTTTGGTTTCAGTGATGTTTTTAATTTAATATATTGTCAGATTGAGTCATATCAGTATTTATGTTGAAATAACTTGTGATGTTAATATTAATATATTTAATTATTTCCATTTATAAATCTCTAGGATTAGGATTATTTAGGATCTGGAGTCTATTTACACTTAAAATAAAAGCAATGATAAAAATTAATACTGTTATACGTTTATTTATAAAATATCTATAAAAAGTACAAGGTACAGGTTTCATAACTATTTTTGAAATAAACCAGTAATATTCACATTCATACGTTCCGATACTTAAAATATGATTAATAAATTGATTATTATGATTAATTTTAATTATGTTATTACATGCACTAGCACATAAAAAGTTACAACTTAGCCCGCAGTAAGAGTATCACTGGCCCTGTGATTATAGTACTTTTGCCGTTGGTTGCCGTAGCTTGCAGTGACCTATTAATATCAGGTCGACAGGATTCCTGTTTGCTTTTTTATAACATGATCAAAATACGATACTTTTTATTAGTAATGTTACTGAGCTACGATCTCGATTGCGATATGTCGGAATCTCCGATTAAAGTTGCACCTTCTGATTTATTCAATACTAGCGGGTCGGGCGGACGTTCGCCCTAATAACAAAAAAATCTTTGACAAATTATATACATAAATATTCCTCATGAATCACTCTACACACTGGTGAAAACCACATGAAAATCCGTTCGGTAGTTTTTGAGCTTATCGCGGACAGACAGACAACCAGACATGGTTTTTGTTTGACAGGCCTTTGTTTTATAACATGTAGCGATATCAAAATGGAGATACAAATTTGAGTTATAAATTACAATTACAAATAAAAAGTGAATAAATTTGATGAATCACATACTTTATTAAACAAATAAACCCGTGTCGCACAAAGAAGCTAAATTACTACTTATATAACAAAATTTACCCATTATTGAATTCGAGTCTTAACTTTTAATCTATATGTTCTCAATTATTATGCTAATTAACGAAGTGTTACATAAATAAGTGACAGTATAATTTTATATTTACGATATAGGACATAGGATGTAGGGTACAAAATCAAATGTTATTGTAACATAAAATTTAGAAACAAAAACATTATTTGTAATGAATACTCTGATATACGTCCGACTCAGTCTTGGCTTTCGTTTTATTCAGCTCCATAACTTTATATCGTACTTGTTGAGAAACTATTGGCTACTGAAAAACCACTTAAACCTGTATCTGATGATTTTTTTTACATCTTTGGGGGCAAACGACTAGGTAGGTCACCTAATGTTAAGTGATCACCACCGTCTATAGACACTTGCAACACCAGGAGAGTCGCAAGTGCGTTACCAGCCTGTGTTTGGGGCGGGGGAGTGGGTTATCCGGCGCTCTCATTGACCGAACGAAACGCAACAATGCAAGCACTGTTACTTCATGTCGGTTTTCTGCGAGAGGGTGGTACTACCCCGGGCGAGCCGACCCATTCATACTGAAACCGCTAATAGCTTCAGCGTGGCTCTACCACCTCTAAAACAATGATAGAGTGTAAGCTGATGATTTTAACAAGAGACACTACTATCGAAGACAAATTACTATCGCTTGCTATTATGAAACCGAATACTGCGATGTCGAATTAAAAGCGGCTGAATTAAAATAATTGAATGAAATATTTGATAGCAGTAAATACTTTTGAAACAAAATTCTTAGAAATGACACTGAATTATACGAAGTAGTGTAAGCGCTGACTTTGATTAATATACTTTTGAAGATTTATCTGACATGTTGATTTGATTTTAAATTGAGATTAAAGTTACTATGATTGTAAAAGTTTCGGTATTTCATTCTCACAACGAAAATGTTATCGATATGTTTATAAATAAACAGAGTAATATAACTATTCACCTACTTCTGGGATCGTTTCATGTATCATTGCTATTTTTCATATGATAAAAAAATAATTTGTTACATATTAGTTGCGGTTTTGTAAGAGGAGTCAAGTTAAGGAGTCAGATAAGTTGAGGAGTAATAGGTTAGCATGGTATGGGCATGTCATGAGGAGAGATGAAAACCATGTAACTAGAAAAGTGTTGAGTATGATTGTGGACGGATATACGACTAGAGGAAGACCAAAAAAGGTATAGATGGACTGTGTGAAAAATGATATGTGCGTAAAAGGTGTGAATACTGAGATGACATTTAACAGGAGAGAGTGGAAAAGGAAAACATGCTGTGCCGAACCTACTTAGTGGGATAAGGTGGGACTAGTTGGAATAAGGGTAATGATTAGTTGTGGTTTTGTGTCACTGTTATTTTTCATATGCTATGAAAATGAAGTATAATGAATCCAACATTCATGCTAATTAAAATTATCATAATGTATATGTTTGTTGGATATTGGGGAGAGAAAATATAATTATTATTTTTTGTATAGACTGAGGAGTTCAAAACGTCATTCAACCGTAAGTCCCATATATATTTTAATGATTTTGTTGTATTTGTACAGGGTATAAACTAAGAGGATGTTTATTGAGTAACATAAAAATAAGTTATAATTTCCGTGTTTAATTAATGCACATCTTATAAATTATGTTCAATATACAAGGAGTTGCGAATATAATTATTAATATTTGTGATTGTTAGCGACAAATTTACATATTCAAGTCTTCGCACAGTAATCAGGAGTGCGTCAGTGAACTGTCATGTCAAATTTTGTATTCCCTCCGGGCACGTGTAACATGACGCATGAAATCAAAAGTTAGTTATCTCGTGTTTGTTAAATTAAACCAAGTACGGTGTAATCTTGAGCTGATCTTTGTTTCTAAAAGTTTAAAGTGACATTTCAAATTTAGTGTATTCCTTTTTATTACTTACCTAGCGACCCGCCCCAGCTTCGCATAGATTCAATGTAGATTTAAATATGAAATACTGTTAAGGGCAGTTTTGATCTACATGCCATGTATAACGTATGTAATGTATTTAATTGGGTAAGGAATAATATTGTACGTGTTTTTTTGTATATCATAGCAGGCTAACGAACAGGTGGGTCACCTGATGTTGAGAGATCGCCACCCTCCATAGACACTTGCAACACAAGGGGAGGCAGTAGTGCATTGCCAACCTGTGTTTGGGGGGATGGGAAGTGAGCCTCTGGCGCTCTCACTGACCCAACGAAACGCAACAATGCAAGCACTGTTACTTTACGTCGGTTTTCTGTGAGAGGGTGGTACTACTCCGGGCGAGCCGACCCATTCATGCTGAAATCAGTAATAGGTTCAGCGTGGCTCTACCAAGTGGCAAAGGTAAAACATAAACGATTAAACGTCAATAAAGTTTAGTATATCCTTACTAATACAGTAAATGCTATTATGAGTTTGTTTGTTTATTTGTTACGGTTTCATACCTTAACTACTTAACTGATCATCATTAAATTTTGAATACACGCTGGAAGGTTATTAGAAAAGGACGTAAGGTATCTTTTATCCAGAACAAGTAATATTCCAGTGGGATATCTCAAATCCTATCTGGGCACGAACTAAAAAGATCATAACTTCTTAACTCTGCCGTACCGTGAAGCTGTGGAACAATCTCCCGGCCAATGTGTTCCCTCCTTCCTATAATATGGGGTCCTTCAAGCGTAACGTGAAGAGACATATATGCAGGCCGGCATGACTGCGGTGACCGGTGAGGGATAACGTGTCTCTCGGTAGTCGCCATTGTTATTGGATTATACTGTGCTCACCATCAGGTATAGTACAGGCACTTTGACAAGCTACGATAAAAAAATAATCTAGATTGACATGACTAAAACCGCAGACGACAGTTAGTTATTTATTTAATCGTGTGTATAATAAATACAGTATCCCTCTTTTATTATAGTCGATTGATTGGTTACTCTATTTGCCGCCGCGAGCTTCAATTTATGTGGAACTGTGCAGCGGCCAAAAATTTGTTACTCATTAGCACCACATTGGAGTACGTGCAGGGGTACAGTTCCTGCGGAAGCGAGTAACAGAGTAAAATGATAATAATATCAATTTCGTTAAGGTTACAAAAATATTGTAAAAAAACAAAAGAACTTAAATTTGAAAGTTATTTCATTGGAATTAATAAGCAAGCCTAAGTATTTAAGGAGTGGATTAACTTATGGGACATGTTAGCAGATACCGACTACAGTTTAAGATAAAACTCTTAGAAACCGGTATGACAATAAATCGCCAAGTTTCTCCTCTTGTTGGCAGTCTTCATATACATGCTATATAATCTCTAGATGAGACAATATGTATTTTTTCATAACTGTTAATATTACCAAAATATTTAGCTAGGTCTTGCTAGCATGAAGTGAATGCCTGTCGGGGACGGTACTGTATCTTAGATGAATGAAGGATGGTCAATTGAATAGTTAAAGCATAAAAATGTATCAAACAAACACATTTGCATTTACAACGTGTAAGACTTAGAGATGTTTACAAAATTAAATTACACGCGTAGACAAAGATAAAGTCCATTTACAAGTTTCTACATGTAGGTAAAATAGCATATAATATGTAGCATGCGCACCGCCGAAATGACTTATAGTGGCTTTCTGCGACTCTGGGGGACCCCGAAGGGTCTTCGAAAACCTTTAAAGTTTTCGTTCAGATCCAGCAATGGTAAAGATACAATGCACGTACCTCGTAATCTCCTCTGTGTTGCAGCTGGCCGCTGAGCTTCCACGAATCATAGCTTATGATTCTTGTTTTGATACTTCAGCTGCTGATTATAACAAGACCGTCTCGATTGTTTGATGATAAACAGATGAATCAGCTGTCACCTTTTCTTTATTCTTGATGTTCACGTGCATGACTACCGAAAAGTAGGCATCTCGGTACTAGTAATTAACTGAGATTTGAACATCAACATCGACTTATACAAAAAGGTTTCTATTTAAAGAACGATAACGATACATAGTATGCTATAGAATATGAAAAATAGGAATACATAAGGCATTATAATTTTTGCATACTTGTTTTGAATACGCTAATGCTTAGATCGCTTACCAATCTCTTTCACTGGATTCCAATACCAACATTTTATATAGACCACAATTTCACCTCATGTTAAAGACGATGTGATCTAGGATTACCCGTACGTATTACCCATACGCTAAGCCTAGACGAAGATGGCTCTCAAAGGCAGCGAAACATACCTATAGGTACTTGAAGTGTGCTAATTAGCCAAGTATATTTAGAAAAAAGTTAACGGTGGTAGAGCTACGCTGATGCTATTAATGATTTCAGCATGATTGGGCCGGCTCGACCGGGCTACTACCACCCTCTCACGGAAACCGACGTGAAGTAACAGTACTAGCATTGTTGCGTTTCGTTCGGTCAGTGAGAGCGCCGGAGGCCCACCTTCCTTCTCCATCCTTCTCTTCCCCCTTCCTCCCACAAATACAGGCTGACAACGCACTTGGTGTTGTAAGTGTCTATGGACGGTGGTGATCACTTCACATCAGGTGACCCAACTGTTCGTTTGCATCCTATAATATTAAAAAAAACTACATTATCCTTCATGGAAAACTCCCGCCGATTTTCAAAAATCCCAGCTGCCGTCATTCGACACGGCGCAGCGTCCGAATAAGCTAATAAGTGACCCATAAAGAATAAAAGAAAATTATAAAAGACACAGTCGCATCCAGAAAATATATATCGTTCAAACTGCCTTTTCCTACGTACCTTATGAGTTAGCAACGGCATAAATTAAGCCGTCGGACGTAATGGGGTAATATTAGAGACAAGCCTGTTTTATTACCATACTTCGGCACTGAGTTCCGTACGTGCAGGATTTTCCGTTCGCCCGTATGACACTATCGGTGCAACTTTTAAAATGGTTACATGAGTCGATTTTTAGGGTTGAAGTTTCTCTATAAGCGGTGCAAGTGTAGTGTCTTCTTTGCACTCGTTCCCTCACTGATGAGTATTGCGACTGTGCGAAGTTGGACTTTTTCCAACAGTTCTTTATCGTAATACCGGACTAGAAATCTCTGCCATTTTTATATTATAATGCACGTGAGTAAATAATATGCTGTTTGTGATGAGAGAGATTTCTGTTAACTCGTCAAGAAATTGACTGAATATCACACAGTTATACTCCACTCACTTTTTGCTGCTGTAGTCACAGTTAGTTGTAAGATATTTCCCTTTTGTTTTTCTTCATATTCATCTCTATATTCAGATATTTATTCTTTCTTCATATAAGTTATCCAATTCGGAAGACTGTGGCATGCTTATATAGCTTTCAATAAACGAGGATGGAAATCTCTAAAAGGCTGATGTCATTATTCGAACAATTCGACAAAATCAAAATCAAAATATCCTTTATTCAATTTAGGCCCTGAGAAGGCGCTTATGAACGGCAAAGCTACTACCGGTTCGGAAAACAGCCCAGTCATCGAGAAGAAACGGCAAGAAACTAGATCTGGTTTATTTTTTCATGTCATATATTTTTACAGTAACATAAATATACACATACAGTGCATATACAGTAACATAAAGTCGAGATGAATATCTTTAGAACGTCATTTCCACGGTTAATTCATTCGCTGTTTATTTACAATCGTTGTGTACATTACTTATATTTACACTAGTTGACCCGTGCGACTTCGTCTGCACCAAATCGGTTATTACCGGTTTCGATTGTACTTTTAAACGCGAAAAATCTAAATACATCTCAAAACCCGATTGCAGCGATACCTACTGTTTCAAATTGTGAATCCCAAATATCCAGGGACTCACTCAAACATATACCCAGTTGGTATGTGAGAAATATTTTAAAATATGCTTTGAACCCGTTCGCAGCATCACCTACCAGGTCCAATTAAGATAACAAATAACCTACATATATTGCCGATAAATGTCTTCCCAGTACGTTGTCCCAGTAACTTCTGTCCCAATAAGCCTACAACCCGTTCGTAACATCATCTACCGGGTTCAATTAAAATAAAAACTAACCTACGTATATTGGTAGTAATGTAAAAAAAGCTTGAGAGGTCCATGGACCTCCAGTTGGAACGTAGTTCCTTTCCCTTTTTTGTAGGCGTTTACTATACGCTCAGTATAGTTTACATTATAAAATATCAAGTTGATAGAGTTAAATTGTAATTTAAACGTTAAAATATATTCATAAAATAAATAATGATAAATTAAACACTGAATGACATCATAACTATTTTCAACTTGTATTAAAACTTTTTTACACTACATTGTATTAAAGAAAAACATAAATATTAAAAAGATATGAGCAACATGTGTCATCTGTCACTTGCCTGTGACTATTTGTCTAAGAGCTAGGCAACGGTTTCGACAGCGAATTGGCTGCCGGTAAACCTTTACAGGCAAAAATATTGAACTTTATATAATTTTAGAATGTTTTGTTTTTCACTAACTTTTAAACGCTACTAAAACGTGAATTTATTATTGCCAGACATTTTTGATATTAACAATAATGTGCCCGATGCAATTTTTTGTAAATAAAGAAGTATGTTCAAACCATGTTAAGATATCTGTAATTTTATTGAAGTTATATTTCTTTTGGCGCGTTAGGGAAAAATGATGAGAGTAAATTTTTACGATGAACGCGCACACCGTAACAAAAAAATGATGAGAGTAAATTTTTACGTTGCGCGCACACACCGTCACGAAAAACCGACACCCTGAAGTTAGCTATAGTCAACATTTTGTTTCTTTGTATTTGTTGTTTGTATTTCTTTATATTAAAACTTTCATTGTATTAAATACCTTTTTTTTATTGTTAGTGTCGTTTTTTCTACAAACGTAGAATAAGGCGCAAGATAAAATTTTTGAAAAGATTTTTACTTGTTACGCCAAAGAAGTATAACTTCTAATGCGTGTACATAAGTACACACACACACTTTTTTTTAATATTATTTTATTTCAACATAAAAAAGGGTAAATTAAAAATATAATGTATTTTTTTATGTCATAGGAGGCAAACGGACAGGTGGGTCACCTGGTGTTAAGTAATAACTACCGTCCATAGACACTTGCAACACCAGGAGAGTCGTAAGTGCCTTGCCAACCTGTGTTGGAGGGGGAGGAAGCGGAAGGGGAGAGGAGGAAGGGGAAGAGAGGTGGGCCTCTCCGGTGCTC
The DNA here is from genome assembly GCA_015888305.1 of Antheraea pernyi. Lineage (NCBI taxonomy): Eukaryota > Metazoa > Arthropoda > Insecta > Lepidoptera > Saturniidae > Antheraea > Antheraea pernyi. The sequence goes on from MU159633.1 coordinate 120,757, forward strand.
TCACTAATCGAACGAAACGCACTAATGCAAGCATTGTTACTTCCCGTCGGCTTTTTGTTAGAGGGTGGTACTACCCCGGGCGAGCCGACCCATTCATCCTGAAACCAGTAATAGCTTCAGCGTGGCTCTACCCCCTACCAAAACCTATGTATAGAATAACTTAGTTATAACTCTAGCTTAGCGCAACACTGGCTGTATAATAAAGATAGCCATAATTGTGGAAGAGCCTGGTTAACAAAATGAAATATGTTCTTTGCAAGGGAAAAAATAAAATGGTTTGAAATGAATTATTTTGTTTATAAAGAATATCACCAGGCACATTATTGTCAATAACAAAATTGTCTGGCAGTGAAAAATTCATGTTTTTAATAACGTATAAACGTTAAACTTATAAAAGTTACTGACAAAAAATGTTCCTTAAATTATTTATAAATCAAAATGTTGATCTGTAAAGGTGTAATTCGCATTAAAAAATACAACGTTAACCGGCTACCAGGTATCCTGAATCGTGTTTGGAAGGGCATAATATATCTTCATATTAAAGAACCAACTTTTCTCAAATTCTCGTTCTTCCAACGTTGCTGGCTCTTATACTAAGGTGTCGCAAAAAAGTCTAGTTACATTAACTAATTTCTTTTCTTTCGTTATCCTGGAGAACCCCTTGCGTTTTATGGGTCAAAAAGTATCCTAAATGTAACCTTGTAATGTACAGATTTGGCTTTGTTACAGTTTTATTATAGTATAGATAAATAAATAAATCTTGTCACCTTTGTTTAGCAAACATTTTTTTATACAATGAAATAAATGTAACAACATAAGTGACAGTTTCGTCTACATAAATGTTTCATAAGTGGTCGATAATTACGTACAGAAATGTCATGTAGGCGTAGCTCAGTTGTAACGTACGGGGCTTTAAATGTTTCGACGGGGCCGACGGTTCGAATCACGGTGGTCTTTTTTTTTGGTATATTTTTTTTTGAAGTAGCATATGGAAATATAGCTTAATTTTTTAGCTAATCTGTCTGCTATATATAGCGCAAAGAAAATTTACCAAAATTCGTCAAGAATATCATGAACTACATTTTTTTTACTTTCGTCCGTTATCCTGGAGAATCCCTTGCGTTTTATAAGATAAAAAGTATCCTAGATGTAACCTTGTGATATTGGTTATAACTGTGCCAAATTTCATCTAAATTGGTTCAGTACTTTCAGAGTGATTCGTGTTTAAAGGTATAGACAAACAGGCAGATCCTGGAGAATCCATTGCGTTTTATGGGACAAAAAGTATCCTAAATGTAATCTCGTAACATTAGTTATCACTGTGCCAAGTTTCGTCAAAATCGGTTCAGTACTTTCCGAGTGATGCGCGTTCACAGGGACAGACAGACAGACAGACAGACAAAAATTTTAAAAGGGTTAGTTTTGGCTTCTATATCGATAACAAAGCCTACCCCGATCAAAATTTTCAAAAAATATTTAATGTACAGATTTGACCTTGCTACAGTTTTATTATAATATAGATATTATTTATTAAAATTAGATTAATAACATGTGTTAATATACGACAAACATTTGACGAAATACATTTGAGTAGCCTATATCTGTATGTATAGGGCTCTATGTAGTTACATTATATTTATGACCACCTTAACAGTATTACTGAAAACAAATAAAAACAATATTACTATATAAAATATTTCTCAGTACAAGTACATAAAGTAATATCGGCAGCTACAATTCTCGGGTGGCAAACACCACACTCACACGGGCTGGGATACCTAACCTAGGCAATGGACAGTATTTGAATTGACTAGAGGTAAATACCCCTGAAAAAATGTATGCCGAAAGTATTTCCTTATAATCGGGATAAAAGCTCACTTACCTGATATAATATGTCTTCTCACACACAAAACATAATTCCGGGCCGCCGTGTCGGTAGTGTCGAAGCGAGTCCGAATTTAAGCGCGGGTTCCGAGTAAGACGTTTCGAGCAAGTGACCGATCATTCCCGATTTTCCATTGACAAACATTGTGTCAAAATAATTTTGCCTACCCCTAACCAATTTCTGCCCGAATAGACAGAATTGAATATAGTATTGATATTTAAAATCAAACCTTTTTTTATAATAAAAGGTTTTTAATGAAATGTACAAAATAAATTTAAACACCAGTCCCTTTATTTCTTTGTTGTTTCAATTTTGTGTGATCAGATTTTAACTCCGGCGCGTCGTCGACAACAAACGAATTCACTGAGCAGTCAAAGAATAAACTTAGCGGGAGACTAAGCTTTGGTTATAAAAGTAAAGTTAAAAGATAACGATGTCTTTTGCTCGGCGCTGAGCCCTTTGATGTTCGCTTGTTACAAGTTTATTCTAGTTACGCTAACTGCGGGAAAACTCTTGTTACTCGATACATTGTTGGTTATAACCCGATACTGTTTTGTTCTATTGTAAACGTAGAACATGGTTTCAATATAATTGTTTATGGTATCGAATTCTAAACAAACAGTTCTTATATTAGCAATTAATTCCTATATCGCAGGAATTTTCACGATGACTGTAACGCTATGTAAATTACGAAATGTCTTAATTAAATTGGATATTTCATGTTATACAATATTATTCTTCAAAACAACATCGTTAATAAATAATAAAAGACACAGATGTAAGATAACTCACTACCAATAATAGTTTGTGTGCCGAGTCCTTCTTAAGAGTGGATACAGCGAAGGGGTACAGGGGTACGTGATTTCCACTCCAGATAGTTCCAATAAATTAAAAAACTGAAAGAGATTGATATCGATTATACGGCTTGATTTGATTACATAAATATAGCTATATTGATATAATGATTATCTATTACGATGTTACCTAAAATGAAAATTTTGAGGAGGTCACTTATTATATATTTCATTATTTATTTATTTTTATTTTATTTATTTTGGAAAACGTACAGCTAACACGAATTAAATAACAAATAAATAACATACAAAGGTTAATTACAAATATCAATATAGATGTACAAATAAAAACATGATTACATACACAAAGTTAATATTATAGAAAAAAAACTCTAGATAAACATTGTCTAAGGCATGATATATTATCTGAAAATAAATCTAGGTTATTGTCTAAAGAATTAAAATATTTACATGCTCGGATCAGAAAGGCATTTTGGCGATATGTCGTCCTGACAAGTGGTACATGTAATAGCTTCGGTTTCGATTAACTTATTATTATGTGATAATTTGGTTATGCCATCTCCCAGGAAAATACTTTGTCCCAATAACGGAAAATAGATATATTCATACTATTATTACTTTACTAGTCTTTGCCCGCGACTTCGTCCGCGTGAAATAGTTACTTTAGGCCGACGCTACACGGAGCGGAAGCTCTCAAAAGGAAAAACAATGCTCCGATTGGCAAACATTCTTCATTGGCGCTCCGCTCCTATTATTCTAGTGATGATATATAATATCCTATAGCCTTACTCGATAAATGAGCGATCTAACACTGAAACAATCTTTCAAACTCGTTAGCTTTATAATATTAAGTATAGATTATAGACAAGCTGGTGACCGCGATTTAGTTTTCGTGAAAATATATTTTATTCTGTGTTTTATTTTAAAATTAAAATTTGTGTCATGACTATATAACCCTTGTAACATTTTTACTAATTTCGGATTGTTTCTGTGAATTTTTATCATCACTTCACACGTGGAACACATGGAACATCACCTTACTATAAACATAATAGTATATGGCTTAAATAAAACGCAAGAGTGGTAGAGCCACGTTGAAGCTATTATTGGTTTCAGCATGAATGGGTTGGCTCGCCCGGGGTAGTACCATCCTCTCATAGAAAACCGACGTGAAGTAACATTGTTGCGTTTCGTTCGGTCAGTGATAGCGCCAGAGGCCCACCTTTCTTCCCCTCTCCTCTCCCCTCTCGCTCCCTTTTCCCCAAACAGGCTGGCAACGCACTTTCGACTCCCCTGGTGTTGTTAGTGTCTATGGACGGTGGTGATCACTTAACACCAGGTGACTTACAAGCTCGTTTGCCAGTTTTGACATAAAAAAAAAACTCTAACGATTCCTCTATTTGCTTCATCAAAATCATTTCAACCATTTCGTATATTAGGCCGGCCAAACCACAGGAATTTTGGTTTTAGTCATACGTATAGAGATACAAATGAAAACAATAAATAATAAATTGTAGTCCGGTGAAGCTGTGAAGAGCCCTTAGGCTAGTAGCGTGAACAGTTCGAAAAAAATAAGAGATAAAAAAATTAACCAGTGCTTAAACGGTGATTGTAAATTGTCCCAAAGGGTTTCTTTTATAAATCAAGTTCCATGTAATCTTGAATGGCGGAGACGTATGGGAATCGATTCTTTAGCCCGCTGATCCGGAAGCGAGGGATCAACTGTATTTTGTTTAACATCCCATCCTCTTACGCAGTAAAGAGTCCATTTTTTTACTAATAGAAATCCGTGTGTGCGGAGTAAATATTTTTTGCTGGAATCATATGGGCTTTGGGAAATCCTCTGAGTTATTTATGTACTCGAATGTGGGATGTATTGTGGTAAAAAGCTAAGGGATCTTCGTTTGTGGCTTAGTGCGGTATTCTAGCTAGATATTTAGTTTTTTTGGAACAGTAAATGCCGGTATCCTATTTTATCCTCTTTTTTTGAAGATTTAGCTGTAATATTATTTCGGATACATTTATAAAAAAATTATAAAAGATATGAAGAAATAAATCTTGTAATTTGTAACAAAACTAATTTAATAGTGTTATTTTATATTGATCCTTCAAGTTAAACTTTAACGTTGATAAATACTACGGTAGAGTCGGTATTTTAATATCTAAAGGCAATAAATATATAGGATGGCTCAATATGTGAACGACTGTGACGTCTGGAAATGACGCTCCTTTCTGTGCATAACAAATATAACTATTTATGTTTTGTGAAGATACATATTATAACATGAAGAGATAAACCAGATCGAGTTTCTTGCCGGTTCTTCTCGATGACTGGGTTGTTTTCCGAACCGGTGGTAGCTTTGACGTTTATAAGCGCCTTCTCAGGGTCTAAATTGAATAAAGGATATTTTGATTTATTAGAAGGTATACATTTTGTAAACTTTAAAGTGTATGATTGACGTTATTATCTTTTTACCAGTAGTAAGTATAAATGTAGATAATATATAATCAATATCTTAGAATTCATAAGATTAGATTCTGTTTGAAAGTTAATTGACTCAGAGATAAAAGGGGCTTAAGCATTCTAAAATGTTGAGCAAATACATCTTCAAAGTCAATATAATGCCTCAATTTTCAATGATTTACCTCTACACTTTAATCCTTATTGTCAACATTAATTTCAATTTTATAATAAAGATAATTGTTGTTTCAAGAAAAGCAAGTTGCAACCGCATTCATTCGTGACTGAGCAACAAACCAGAAACGATTGTCACTTCGCTTGTAATCCAGTAGAGGGCGCGAGACGCCCCAAAGGGTGTTGTTAGTATCAAACAAATATAACTATTTATGTTTTGTGAAAATATATAACATGAAGGGATAAACCAGATCGAGTTTTTTGCCGGTTCTTTTCGATGACTGGGTGGTTTTCTGAACCGGTGGTAGCTTTAACGTTAATAAGCGCTTTCTCAGGGCCTACGTTGAATAAAGGATATTTTGATTTAGATTTATTAAAAGGTATACATTTTTAAACTTTAAAGTGTATAATTGACGTTATTATCTTTTTACCAGTACTATGTATGAATGTAGATAATATATAATCAATATCTTAGAATTCATAAGATTAGATTCTGTTTGAAAGTAAATTGACTCAGAGATAAAAGGGGCTTAAGCATTCTAAAATGTTGAGCAAATAAATCTTCAAAGTCAATATAATGCCTCAATTTTCAATAATTTACCTCTACACTTTAATCCTGATTGGCAACATTAATTTCAATTTTATAATAAAGATAATTGTTGTTTCAAGAAAAGCAAGTTGCAACCGCGTTCATTCGTAACTGAGCAACAAACCAGAAACGATTGTCACTTCGCTTGTAATCCAGTAGAGGGCGCGAGACGCCCCAAAGGGTGTTGTTAGTATCAGATTTGCATAATGGCCAATCAGTCGACGTTGCGACTTGCCCGCGTGTTGATGGCATTTCCATAAACTTTCGACACCATATTGAGGTGAGATTAGATAGGGGGATTAGGGTGAATTTGTACCCTTGATGGTTGATGTGGGTTTAAATTCAATGTGTGTCTGTAATCTATATATTAATACGTGAAGCCTAATCTTTGTATCCCTTTTTAACGGTATTGGGCGAACGGATGAACGTGAAACTTGGCATAGTTAAAATTTATATGGAGGAGAAGTGCAGAAACCTATTTATTTTATATAAATTGCATTAGAAGTACATTAAATTAATTAAAATATGCATTACTCACACTACTGCTTCAATTTTACACAACATATACACACATGTAAACAAAAAAGACATTTTGACATCTGTCAATAAAGAACTTCAAAAATGGTTGTGAAGGAGGTTGCTATGCTCGACTGTATGTATTATTTTACTCTTACGTTCCAATTACCCTTTTTCATTATACATTCTATAATTATATTATAACATAATACCCTTTGATAAAAGAACCCTAATAAAATTCAAACTTTAAAAAATCAATGAACTATGGTAGAATGTCGACCTCTGGCCCACTGGTAATAGTAATTAAGTGTATGGTTTGTAGCGATTTTTGGTATTTCCAGTTTATGTATTTTTCTGTTCACATCATTTTTCAATTACTTCAGATTTGCACGTGAATAAAACTCAATTTCAGTTTATCAGGATAAATCCCTAAAATTCCATGATTTACATAGTCTACTGCTAATAATCGGATATTTATACAACAAAATTCAAATTGAAATATACATTTTTTATTTATTTTAGTGTATACGTATTGCTAACCAATAGAGCATCCAATAAGTACATAATAAAAATCATTATTTTTAACTTCAGTTACAGCTGGAAGAAAGATAGCTCCAAGGAAACCCCTGAATATTCTTAAAGGTTATGAGATAAAAAGTTATAAAATCACGCTTTTTTATTTACAATAAATTCTAATTCGTTACAAGTGTTACTCAAAAGAATAATGCATTTTATGTTAAAGTATCTTCAACAAATTGCCAGTAATTACCTACGAAAGTATGGGTCGAATAATGCAGATTGGATGAACATATTTGTATACATTTGCATGATCATCAAAGAAAGGATGAATTCCAACTTTAGTTATTTAGTTTTAAACTTAAACGAGCACGCCTTATATGTATAAGTTAAGTAAATTAGTTTATCCAGCTTCGAGCGTAGTTTGAGGTGTACAAATAAAATTAGTAGCGTAATAAAATCAAGCAATCTCACCTGAAGCGGATAGCAACTCGCTTAGCTCGAGTTAAAGTAATTCAGTTGAAGATGATCTTTTAAATTAAGTTCTACATAATATTACTTTGATATTTTTCGTTATTCTGTAATGTATATTTATACATGTATAATTTTACAGTAGTTTAAAGATGTATATATTGAAGATTCTCTTTTTTTTATTAATTGTTTTTTTTTAGAATCGGTGACGTAATTTCTTATCACAAAGTATCAACAATGAATGTAATCCATCTGTTTAGACCGTAGTCCTCACTAAGATGACTCAATATTAGGTTATAACGCTATATGCGTCGATGGTTATTGTATTTTTTTGTTATGTTTTGTGTCTAATGATACACAAAACATAGCAAGCACTGTCGCTGAGTCTGATTAATGTGATGATGGTGCTCCCACAATCAATATCGGGCCTATCGTTCAATTAAATACCATTAAATTCCATTTATTAGGTGGTAGAGCCATGCTTAAGCTATTACTGATTTCAGCATGAATGGGTCGGCTTGCCCTGGGTATTACCACCCTCTCACAGAAAACCGACATGGAGTAATAGTGCTTGCATTGCTGCGTTTCGTTCGGTCAGTGAGAGCGTCGGAGGCCTACCTCCCCCTCCTCTCTGCCCCCAAATACAGGCTGGCAATGCACTTATGACTGCCCTGGTGTTGCTAATGTCTATTGACGGCGGTGATCACTTACCATCAGGCGACCCGCCTGTTCGTTTGCCTCTTATAATATTTTTTTTTAAATACGTCTAGTTAGGCATTGCAAATTGCACTAGGAGAATTTTGTACTGCATTCACAGGGTCGCTAATATTACGCTGTGATGAAATGCTCTCGAGCTTTGATAAAATGATTATAGAATTAACACGGAAACTATTCGAGGGTATAATATCGTAGATTTACTTTATTTAAAACAATCTAAGTTAAGCAGTTACCTAGATACATAGCACTATAAAAGTGACTTATTATTCTACACAAAAGCGTGGTTACACCCGCACGTAATCATTGCGGAACTGTGTTATTTTGGTTACCTTCGTGCTAGAGAACGTACCAGTGCTAAACATATATGCATAATATGATACATAAGATCAGTTTGAACCTTAATCGGGTCTTTGATATTATTAAGTATAAGCACAAGTAGGATAAGAACAAGAAGTACATGGAGGACTTTATTTATAATATCAAATTATAAATAGATAATCAAAATTCAGATCGAGATTATCGTGTCTTTTTGCACAATTTCTGTCGAAACGATCATTGACATTGTTTTTGTTGTTTCATCAAAATATTGTAATTTTATTACGTCTCATTGTACGTATGAGTAATTAACTGATTATGCAATTTTATTGAGATATCTTGGACTTAACTTTATAATGGAAGTTTTAATATATTAATTTAGGCTACTCGGACACCGTGTTGATTGGTGCAAACTGAAAATCTGCAATGATGCTTTCGGTATAGCAAAATATCATGTTAAATCCATATCATCGTAGACATTTTTAAATGCCCGTCTAGCTAGTCATCCTCCTATAATTGTAAATCTATCGCTAAGTCCCTATAACTCCTAACCATCAGTTCCCTTAGCTACCTACACCCGAGGACTAAATCTTATCATTACTGTCATAGATCACAATTAATATCAAACAGGATTAAACAGTGACAACTACAAAGAATATAAAGAAATATTTCTCCATGCAAACTTGAAGAGAAGTAAATTACAGAGTTCGCGCTTGCTTTATATTTTAGTGGCTCTGTTAAATCGCTATACTGAACCTCAAGCGGTTATCACGCCATGCGACATCCAGACTTACTTTGATTTCAATGTAGTTTAATAACATTTAGCCTCTACAATCAAAATTCAAACCTTGATAAATTGGTCCTATCTTGTTGATTGAAGACCGCATAAAGATTTACGAGTATACTATACTAAATCGGCGTGCGGCAGCCTAAGTGGGTGGACGTTTTTATAAACAATGTCAAATAAGAGAGTTCCTCTTTTACCGTGATATGTCATTATTGTAACAATAATGTTCAAAGGGTTTTTTGAACAAATAATTGCTGTAATTATTTAAAAATTAATTATTATAAAAATAATTACCTTCCAGTTGTTAGTATTTTTATTCTTTGCACCTTCTACTGGCATTCGTGATGGTATAAACCTTATACTCTTACCGAAGGGTTTTGGGTTTGATTCTTTAACAAGACCAACTTTTGGGCCATGATCACAATTGTATTTTCATCATTATAGCGCTTTTTGTACTTTGATAACGCAAGAACAATGAAAAAAGCAGTCTATGTTGGCTGACGTTCGCAATGTGAATGAGTTAGCATGTAGGTAATATTTTGTACTCTACAGCAGCGGGTTAACTAGTTAGTCTGACTACCGTACACTGAGTATAGCGTACTGTAATAAGCTCTTTGCGTCTACTTAATTATGTATATTGCAGTCTAAAAATCGAGATTACCTTTAAAAATCACCTCGCTTTTACAATTTTAATTACTCGCTTTTACATTTAATTTACGATTTTAGATGGCTTTGTTATAGATAAATTTGAAATAGCTTATTTATCATTGTTCAGAAATTTTAGGTCAATGTAAAGAAAAAAGAACAGTTTTATGTGTAAGGAATATTTTGACAAATATAAAGGTGCATGGCATAAGACTTTAAAAAGTAAGCCTCATAGATGAGCATGGTTTTGTGATTGTTATATTATATTAAAAAGGATCTACTTAGTGTTATCACTAATTTTAATGGTGGTAGAGCCACGCTGAAACTATTACTGGTTTCAGCATGAATGGGTCGGCTCACCCGGGGTAGTACCACCCGCTCATAGAAAACCGACGTGAAGTAACAGTGCTTGCATTGTTGCGTTTCGTTCGGTCAGTGAGAGCGCCGGAGGTCCACCTCCCTTCCCCTCCTCTTTCCGCTCCCTCTCCCTCCCAAAAACCCTTCCCCCAAAGGGTGACAACGCATTTGCGACTCCTCTGGTGTTGTTAGTGTCCATGGACGGCGGTGGTCACTTAACATCAGGTGACCCACCTTTTCGTTTGCCATCTATGACATAAAAAAAAATCACATAGGTTACGTTCTACACATTTTGGGTTAGAAAAGTTTCGGTATCTGATAATAAAGCCCTTTGAGTCTTTCGCCATTGCTTTGCCATGCGGATGGTTTTGTGATTATTATATTATATTAAAAAGGATTTACTTAGTGTTATCACATAGGTTACGTTCTATACATTTTGGGTTAGAAAAGTTTCGGTATCTGATAATAAAGTCCTTTGAGCCGTTGTTTGGCATGCGGATTTGTAGACAATATCCAAAATTCTCTTCTTATGCCTTGGCTAGAGAGTAATAATCTTAAAAAAAATGATATCGGAAGGTTCTATAATATTTTTGTAAGTTTTTAGTAAGGTCTATGTGAATTTAGTGAAAAATTATTTTATAAAAGACTAACTGTGCCCGCGACTTCATCTGCGTGGAAGCTTATGTAAAGACTGTGATTAATAAAGTCATCTGAATGTAGTAATTCCATTTACTTGTCTACTTTTCTGTGGCGGTGGTCACTTAACATCAGGTGACCCACCTTTTCGTTTGCCATCTATGACATAAAAAAAAATCACATAGGTTACGTTCTACACATTTTGGGTTAGAAAAGTTTCGGTATCTGATAATAAAGCCCTTTGAGTCTTTCGCCATTGCTTTGCCATGCGGATTTATAGACAATATCCAAAATTTTCTTATGCCTTGGCAGAGAGCAATAATCTTTAAAAAAAACGATATCGGAAGGTTCTATAATATTTTTGTAACTTTTTAGTAAGGTTGCGAAGAATCTATGTGGATTTAGTGAAAAAATATTTTATAAAAGACTAACTGTGCCCGCGACTTCGTCTGCGTGGAAGCTTATGTAAAAACTGTGATTAATAAAGTCATCTTAATGTAGTAATTCCATTGACTTGTCTACTTTTCTGTCACACTTACGCCGCGTCGTCATTAAAACTACAATAACTTTTGATAGAGTGGACCAATTTTAATGAAACAAACACAAGTTACTCCCGATGACATGCTTTACGAAATTGTTGCTGAGGGTTTATGGTGAACTTAGTACTTTCGCAGTGATGCGTGTTCATACAAACAGACAGACATACAGACAGGCATTTCTAAAAATGATTGAAATGTATTATATTACTTATTCCTAGTCATCTGCAACTATTTTTTTTCTCAAAAATCGAAAAAGTACAGATACATTAATTTTACACCCTTATCATATGTATAGATTAACGAAAAGTTTTAAATTTATGATTACTAGGTTTTAATTGGACTGATAATAATATAGTGAATACTCCGAAATAAATGAAAATAACAAAATCTGACAGCACTGCGACAACATTACTCATATTACCTCCACACACGTGCACGCATACACGCTTACACATGCAAGTGGAAGGGTTTTATCTTTTTTCCCTTATCAAACTGAAATAGTGAAGTTACTCCCGATGACATGCTTTACGAAATTGTTGCTGAGGGTTTATGGTGAACTTAGTACTTTCGCAGTGATGCGAGTTCATACAAACATACAGGCATTCCTAAAAATTATTGAAATGTATTCTATTACTTATTCCAAGTCACCAACTTTTTTCTCAAAAATCGAAAAAGTACAGACAGTAATTTTACATTCTCATTATTATATGTATATATTAACGAAAAGTTTTAAATTTCTTGTCAGCGAGGACATAAATAAAAAATGGTTAAAGTGGTGCAAACGATTTAAGGTTTACAAAGTATATTAATATAATTGCAAGGGCCCGCGTGTAAACTCGAAGACGGGCTTCGGAGAAATCGTGGCTATCGCGTCGGCGGCGCAGGAGACTCTCTCGACCCCGCACCCCTCACACTGCGATCGAACCGGTTTCGGCGCTTTGGTCACGTAGGCGCGAACATTTATGATTACTAGGTTTTAATTGGACTGATAATAATAAGGTAAATACTCCGAAATAAATGAAAATAACAAAATCTTACATCACCGCGACAACATTACTCATATCACCTCCACACACGTGCACGCATACACGCTTACACATGCAAGTGGAAGGGTTTTACCTTTTTTCCCTTATCAAACTGAAATAGTGTAGAATATTATCCGATACGAAATATATATAAGAGTTGTTATGTATGCTTGGTATACATATATGTTTCAACAACTCATATATGTATGAATAGATAGCTTACATAGGTCGCGAATTGCATGTATCAGGCAACAGCCAAAGCCGAGGTGTGCCGCGCACCCTTGAGCTAGTTGTCAAAATAAAATCGGCTGAGTGCCTTAAGCGCTCGCCTTAGTAGTCCGGTGAAGCTGTTAAGACCTTGCTTGGTCAATAGAGTAGTCAGTTCGAAAAAAAAAAATGAAAAAAAAAACTTAAGAATTATCAAGCAATAGTATTAGGGATGTTTTAGGATACACTTTCTGAAAGTAGCTAACATATAAGACAGTAATATTAAACTCAGAAAAGTTGGTTCCCAAATTTACGAAACATGTTCCAACCTTCTTACAAACTGTTGTAACAATTTGCGTTTCTCAGCAATAACATTAAGACATCAACGAAACTTTACAGAGCAGTGAGATGTCGGCGAACGAAATTTGTTTTGGGAAATAAAGAGGACGGTTATCATTGTAATATCGCTAAAATGTTTGTATATACAACGATTCACTGTTTCAATTTGATGAAAGCTTTGTTTCCCTTCAGCCTTTGGAGAGGCTTAATGGTTGGCGGAGTGCGATTTTTGATTCGAACGCTTTATTTGATTTAAAAAAACATTCTATTTGCATATGTATTTACCTTTTATTATATCGTATTTGGTTTTATAAACTATTTACGTTGTCAATATTTGTCATTAGCGACACACTCCGATTCTCTGCGATTGAACTGTGTGCTATTTTTTACTTTGTAATTTACTTTGTAAGCTTATCCTAATCATAAACTGCATATATATTATCCGGCCATTTTCATAGTTTCACATGTGAGTAGATTGCGATATCAGGTTCTGATTTTTTTCCAACGATCAGTTTTACGGACTGAGCGCTAATGGATTGCTTTCTTTTGTGTGGTTTTGGCCCTTTCAACTGCACAATTAATATTCTATAATAACTGTATATACGTGTGTGTTTTTAAATTAAATTTTATACTACAATATACTATAGTATATCTGGCTGTATGTTAAGAATGTCTTTGCCACTATCGCGTCACTGTCTTTTTTAGGTTATGTTTCTTATTTATTGTGCATCGTATAATTGTTTTACAATAAAACTTATTATTCAGTTACAAGAAAGCCTTGTTTATTGTCATCCTTATATACGAGTATGTGACGGTGTACTGTAAGAACGGGCTACAACAGTCAGGTTATTTGTTTGCTTTGTATGGATGTATGGGGATTCTGGGTTGAGGATTGAACCAGGTCAACTCGTGTCCCTTTGGATATTCTCGGCAACAGATTTAAAGCATAAATTATGCAATAGAAAGTCATCTATCAAAAGATTAGAAGTTATGCTAAATTTGTTTATCCATTCTAGCGATAAGCCCTGTTATAAAATAGGTAGGTCAATTTTATTTATATGTATAAATTTATGATATTCTATAATTAGTGATATAACATATAATTTTTATTGTGTTTTACGTAATATAATTGTATTTTTATCTATAAAACTAGGGTCTGCTCGCGACATCACCCGCGTAGAATAGTTACTTTGAATTGACGCTAACACGCAGCGAAAGCTCTCAAAAGGAAAAAAATTCCGATACATTCTTCATTATCACTCCGTTCCTATTGGTCTTAGCGTGATGAAAACTAGCCTACAACGCACTTGCGACTCCCCTGGTGTTGCAAGTGTCTATGGACGGTGGTGATCACTTAACATCAGGTGACACACCTGTTCATTTGCCTCCTATGATATATATAAAAAAAAGAAATTATCGAAGAAGGCTATAGGCTAGTTTTCATTACCCTAAGACCAATAGGAACGGAGTGATAATGAAGAATGTATCGGGATTTTTTTCCTTTTGAGAGCTTTCGCTGCGTGTTAGCGTCAGTTCAAAGTAACTATTCTACGCGGGTGATGTCGCGAGCAGACCCTAGTTTTATAGATAAAAATACAAATATATTACGTAAAACACAATAAAAATTATATGTTATATCACTAATTATAGAATATCATAAATTTATACATATAAATAAAATTGACCTACCTATTTTATAACAGGGCTTATCGCTAGAATGGATAAACAAATTTAGCATAACTTCTAATCTTTTGATAGACGACTTTCTATTGCATAATTTATGCTTTAAATCCAACCCATTCATGCTGAAACCAGTAATAGTTTCAGCGTGGCTGTACCACCTACAGCTATGTAATGAGCTACGTAACCTTAAATTTTTCTAATCGGACCAGTAGTTCCTGAGACAAGCGTGTTCAACTAAACAAACAAACCCTCCAGTTTTATAATATTAGTATACATTAAAATGTTGCTCCAAATCTAACAAAGAAGTTGAACTTCAGTAACCTTCACTTTACTTCAACGTGACTTGACTACGTCGAATTTAATTACGCAATATCCATGAAGAAGATAAGAATTATATTGAATATAAATTAATATTTATGGGTATTCTAATTTTTCTTAAGGCATGTTTCTCTTGTATAATACCTCGCATAGTATAAACTGAAACTGATAAAATCTATACTAATATTATAAAGAGGTAAAGTTTGTTAGTTTGTGACGTTGTAAGGGGTAATCTCAGGAACTACTGAACCGATTTTGAAAATATACCAATTTTATTTGTGATTGCCATAGGCTAGATATCATCACGCTAAGACCACTAGGAGTGGATCAACAATGAAAAATGTTTTAAAGTCGGGGTATTTTTTCTTTTGTTAGCTTCCGCTGCGCGCATATGTATTTACCTTTTTTTATATCGTATTTGGTTTTATAAACTATTTACGTTGTCAATATTTGTCATTAGCGACACACTCCGATTCTCTGCGATTGAACTGTGTGCTATTTTTTACTTTGTAATTTACTTTGAAAGCTTATCCTAATCATAAACTGCATATATATTATCCGGCCATTTTCATAGTTTCACATGTGAGTAGATTGCGATATCAGGTTCTGATTTTTTTCCAACGATCAGTTTTACGGACTGAGCGCTAATGGATTGCTTTCTTTTGTGTGGTTTTGGCCCTTTCAACTGCACAATTAATATTCTATAATAACTGTATATACGTGTGTGTTTTTAAATTAAATTTTATACTACAATATACTATAGTATATCTGGCTGTATGTTAAGAATGTCTTTGCCACTATCGCGTCACTGTCTTTTTTAGGTTATGTTTCTTATTTATTGTGCATCGTATAATTGTTTTACAATAAAACTTATTATGCAGTTACAAGAAAGCCTTGTTTATTGTCATCCTTATATACGAGTATGTGACGGTGCACTGTAAGAACGGGCTACAACAGTCAGGTTATTTGTTTGCTTTGTATGGATGTATGGGGATTCTGGGTTGAGGATTGAACCAGGTCAACTCGTGTCCCTTTGGATATTCTCGGCAACAGATTTAAAGCATAAATTATGCAATAGAAAGTCGTCTATCAAAAGATTAGAAGTTATGCTAAATTTGTTTATCCATTCTAGCGATAAGCCCTGTTATAAAATAGGTAGGTCAATTTTATTTATATGTATAAATTTTGAAAGCATAAATTATGCAATAGAAAGTCGTCTATCAAAAGATTAGAAGTTATGCTAAATTTGTTTATCCATTCTAGCGATAAGCCCTGTTATAAAATAGGTAGGTCAATTTTATTTATATGTATAAATTTTGTGATCTTTTATATAGTTTCAGCGTGGCTGTACCACCTACAGCTATGTAATGAGCTACGTAACCTTAAATTTTTCTAATCGGACCAGTAGTTCCTGAGACAAGCGTGTTCAACTAAACAAACAAACCCTCCAGTTTTATAATATTAGTATACATTAAAATGTTGCTCCAAATCTCACAAAGAAGTTGAACTTCAGTAACCTTCACTTTACTTCAACGTGACTTGACTACGTCGAATTTAATTACGCAATATCCATGAAGAAGATAAGAATTATATTGAATATAAATTAATATTTATGGGTATTCTAATTTTTCTTAAGGCATGTTTCTCTTGTATAATACCTCGCATAGTATAAACTGAAACTGATAAAATCTATACTAATATTATAAAGAGGTAAAGTTTGTTAGTTTGTGACGTTGTAAGGGGTAATCTCAGGAACTACTGAACCGATTTTGAAAATATACCAATTTTATTTGTGATTGCCATAGGCTAGATATCATCACGCTAAGACCACTAGGAGTGGATCAACAATGAAAAATGTTTTAAAGTCGGGGTATTTTTTCTTTTGTTAGCTTCCGCTGCGCCTTAGCCTAAAATAACTATTCCACGCGTACGAAGTCACGGGCAGAAGCTATTAACAAATTATATTATCTATACTAATATTATAAAGAGGTAAAGTTTGTGAGGTTGTGGGGGGGGGGAATATCTGGGGAATCGGAGAAAAAATGGTCGAACGAAAACGTTTCTTACGAACGATGAGAGATGTATGACTGAGTTCTAGAAAAAAGTTGTAGCTTGATAATGCCTACTACCGCCCAACGAAGTGGGCACGGGTTGGCTAGTAATCTATAATGCAGAAAGAAAACTTAACACTATAAGGTTATTACGACACGGTCGCTTCCAACTGAGCATATTTAAAACACTTTAAAAGTCTACTTAAAGCGAGATCAACTTTGTGTATTTTATTGCACTTTTCACCTCTCTGTGGCGTCCAAGTTTGTGTATTTGAATTGTAAAACGGTCTAGTGGTGATTTAAATTTGAAACGAGATCGTAGATTGATGTTTAGCGGTCTCCAACTTAAACAGTGGCTTTTAGAGTTGACGAGGACTTTTGCAATCGCTTTTTCTATTTTAGTTTTCAACCACTTTTGAGCTGCTGAACGTGATTTACCTCTTTCGTACTGACACATATACTTCGAAAACTTCTTTATGAGCGGTATTTTGACCAAAAACTTGTTTTCGCAGCAATGACATGCTAGTAAGCGTTACAAATCACATTGCGTGGCTTGTGTCAGACTAGCGACCCGTAGTATAGAGGCCTGTGTACATGTAATATGCATATATTGAGATTGTGCAGCCTATAATATGTTTGTTGATAAACTGTTATGCAAATTTAAATATTGTAATTCATACTCATTGTGTTTTACGTAATATAATTGTATTTTTATCTATAAAACTAGGGTCTGCTCGCGACATCACCCGCGTAGAATAGTTACTTTGAACTGACGCTAACACGCAGCGAAAGCTCTCAAAAGGAAAAAAATCCCGATACATTCTTCATTATCACTCCGTTCCTATTGGTCTTAGCGTAATGAAAACTAGCCTATAGCCTTCTTCGATAATTTCTTTTTTTTATATATATCATAGGAGGCAAATGAACAGGTGTGTCACCTGATGTTAAGTGATTACCGGGCTACGACTGGGTGCTTCGCGGCGCGCTCCCCTCTGGAGTGCACCTCATTTGCTACGCTGATGACACCCTAGTCGTAGCCCGAGGGGGGGGGGGAAACAAAAGAGCTATTGCGACTGGCCACGGAGGCAGTGACACTCGTTGTCGGGCGCATCAGACGGTTGGGCCTTGAGGTGGCCCTCGATAAGACCGAGGCCCTAATGTTCCATGGACCTCGACGGGGGCCTAAATTTTTCTAATCGGACCAGTAGTTCCTGAGACAAGCGTGTTCAACTAAACAAACAAACCCTCCAGTTTTATAATATTAGTATACATTAAAATGTTGCTCCAAATCTAACAAAGAAGTTGAACTTCAGTAACCTTCACTTTACTTCAACGTGACTTGACTACGTCGAATTTAATTACGCAATATCCATGAAGAAGATAAGAATTATATTGAATATAAATTAATATTTATGGGTATTCTAATTTTTCTTAAGGCATGTTTCTCTTGTATAATACCTCGCATAGTATAAACTGAAACTGATAAAATCTATACTAATATTATAAAGAGGTAAAGTTTGTTAGTTTGTGACGTTGTAAGGGGTAATCTCAGGAACTACTGAACCGATTTTGAAAATATACCAATTTTATTTGTGATTGCCATAGGCTAGATATCATCACGCTAAGACCACTAGGAGTGGATCAACAATGAAAAATGTTTTAAAGTCGGGGTATTTTTTCTTTTGTTAGCTTCCGCTGCGCCTTAGCCTAAAATAACTATTCCACGCGTACGAAGTCACGGGCAGAAGCTATTAACTAATTATATTATCTATACTACTATTATAAAAGTTTGTGAGGTTGGGGGGGGGGGGGAATATCTGGGGAATCGGAGAAAAAATGGTCGAACGAAAACGTTTCTTACGAACGATGAGAGATGTATGACTGAGTTCTAGAAAAAAGCTGTAGCTTGATAATGCCTACTACCGCCCAACGAAGTGGGCACGGGTTGGCTAGTAATCTATAATGCAGAAAGAAAACTTAACACAATAAGGTTATTACGACACGATCGCTTCCAACTCAGCATATTTAAAACACTTTAAAAGTCTACTTAAAGCGAGATCAACTTTGTGTATTTTATTGCACTTTTCACCTCTCTGTGGCGTCCAAGTTTGTGTATTTGAATTGTAAAACGGTCTAGTGGTGATTTAAATTTGAAACGAGATCGTAGATTGATGTTTAGCGGTCTCCAACTTAAACAGTGGCTCTTGGAGTTGACTTTTGCAGTCGCTTTTTCTATTTTAGTTTTCAACCCCTTTTGAGTTTCTGAACGCGAATTCCCTCTTGCGTACTGACACATATACTTCGAAGACTTTTTTATGTGCGGTATGTTTGATTGACCAAAAACTTATGTTTTCGCGGCAGTGACATGCTAGGAAACGTGACCAACCACATTGCGTGGGTGGCGTCAGACTAGCAACCCGTAGTATTATAGATTGTGCAGCCTATAATATGTTTGTTCAATTGATAAACTGTTATGCAAATTTAAATATTGTAATTCACACTCTGATAGGTGGTAAAGCCACGCTTAAGCTATTACTGGTTTCAGCATGAATGGGTCGGCTCGTCTGGAGTAGTATCACCCGACCCACAGAAACACCGACGTGAAATAATAGTTTTTGCATCGTTTTGTTTCGTTCGGTCAGTGAGAGCGCCGGAAGACCACCTCCCTTCCCCTTGCTCACTCCCCCTTCTCCAAACGCAGGCTGGCAACGCACTTTCGACTCCCCTGGTGTTGTTAGTGTTTATGGACGGTGGTGATCACTGAACATAAGGTGACCCACCTGTTCGTTTGCCTGCTATGACATAAAAAAAACACTCTAATTAATTTAGAAATTCAAAAGAGAACACAGGTTTTTTATTGTTTTCACTTCTATCGGCAGTTCTTATAACTGCCTCGACTTTTTTAATTGAATTTTGTGACAGACATCTATCACAAACGAATATGACATTAAACAAATTTTATCTTTATGTTTTTATGTCTGGTTATAATTAAAAACTGCTTGAATGATTATAATTGAATTTACTATATGTGAAATACATGATTCTTCCAAATCGACATACTTAAAAAAAACAGTAATACATTTAGATGTAGTAAAAAATATCTATATTTAACCAATTTTAATAAAGTTTTGGACACTGAAGTGTTACTTTGAAGTTAAATAAATCTTTAAAAAAAATTATTACAAAGTTTTATTTTCGTTTATTATCAAATTCCAGAATTTTGGACAACAATGACTATTGCTTGATAAACACGTGCGAAGTCGGATATTAATGAATGCGACTCATCATCGGCGTAGTTTATACTTGAAATTCTATTAAAAACAACAGTAAAATTTAATGGGCCGTTTTTTTTTTTTTTTTTTCTCGAACTGACTATGCTATTGACCGCTCGCGCGATACAGTGACACTCCCGTACATCACTGCTACAACACTACACACATCACCTCCACACACGTGCACGCTCACACGCTTACACATAAAGTGGATGGGTTTTTCTTTTTTTTCCCGTATCGAACTGTAATAGTTTAGAATCTTTTCCGATATAAAATACACATAGGAGTTGTTGAGATATGTATGCCTGGTACACATATATGTTTCAACAACTCTTATTTGTATGAATAGTTTAGCTCTAACTTAGGTTTAGCTTTGATAGGTCGCGAATTGCATGAATTTAACGCCACACTGTCTTAGATAGAATGTAAGATAGCATATTCTCAATATCGGTGGTGAAAAAGAAATAGTTATATGTTTCTTAGATACGGCCGGATAGACGGGGCAGTCGTCTACAATAAACTAGCTAGCCAAGTTTTAACAAGGTGCTGGCGAAGCGCTTATGACGTATCTATATAATTATAATATCATTGGAAGCACCCTTAAGCGAGTTGTAAATATTAAACCGGCTGAGTGCCTTAAGTGCTCGCCTTAGTAGTGCGGTGAAGCTGTTAAGGCCTTACTAGACAAATAGCGTAGTCAGTTCAAACAAAAAATAGTCATTGGTCGCAATAGTAAAGGTATTATTGTAATGCAGCAAGTTAAAAAATACGCACCCTTTTCAATTATAATTAATATGATTTTTTACGCGTATGCTAGGGCGCCACTGTGCATTTCTCAGGAGAGAGCCAGACCGGTCCCTGTCCGCCCCTTTTTTTTTCTTTTATCGTTGGGGAAATCTCTTATGGATACACCACCCTCTCAGGGGAGAGGATGGGTTATGTTCGACTCGCATGGACTAAAACCCCACGGTGTACGTCTGCCGCTAAGTTGGGGCGGCACGAGATCTCTATAGACTTCATCGTGCCGCCCCAGCAGCGAAATCGCCGCCGCCGGGCCTTGTCGTGTTAGGAGACAGCCGGGTACCGGACCTATGCAATAGGAAGATGGGCCAGCGTCCCTGTCCTCCCCTACCATGCGGCGGACGGTACACCGTGGGGTTTAAGTCCGTGTAAGTCGGACATAACCCGCTCTCTCCCCTGAGAGGGTGGCGTATCCATAAGGCATTTCCCCACGTTAATAAAAAAAAGGACGCCACTGTGCATACGAGGTTACACAGTCATGATGCGATGATAGTATGTCCAGACACTGCGTTGATAAATGTAGCTTCGAATCCTAGTAACTGAGTCAGAGCTTACGGTAAAGGAAAAACTCGAGATGAAACCATAGCTTGGTGGTAGGACTTTTTCTAAGCCCGCCTGACGAGCTGCCACTCTTAAATTGAAAATCTCTCACCAAATACTTGTTGCTGTATTCGGGCAGCTGCATTTGAGAGCCAGCCTCGTCCAGGTTTACCATGTTTACAATCTTAGACCACATCGTAATTTAACATCACATGAGATTGTAGTCAAAGTATAAAAAATAATTCTTATAAAACGATGGACATAAATAAGTTTAATTAAGTCCTATATTTAGAAGCAGTAGTAAAGTCAGCAACGTTTTGAAGCGAGACGCCGCTTGCATTCTAAACACCAAGCCGGCATTCCAATTAAGATATCTGAATACGAAATAAACGAATCAACAGAGACACTTAGAATCGATTGGTTCCAGAATCTACACTTCCTTCTTAAGAATTTGTTTGACAATTCAATCTTAGGAAGAAACTGGCAACATAGCTCGACTTCGAACAAGCCCTATGTACCAATATGATATACATATATGTTCAAAAAATTAACCACATAATGTATTTTATCATTATGTTATTTTATATCATTTATTATATCATATATATGTTATTATTATAAAATAAAACGTATTTATACAAATCGACTATTGACGTTCACATCTCATTTAATTAAGAATGTGCCGCGCACCCTTGAGCTAGTTGTCAAAATAAA
The DNA here is from genome assembly GCA_015888305.1 of Antheraea pernyi. Classification (NCBI taxonomy): domain Eukaryota; kingdom Metazoa; phylum Arthropoda; class Insecta; order Lepidoptera; family Saturniidae; genus Antheraea; species Antheraea pernyi. The sequence goes on from MU159633.1 coordinate 143,130, forward strand.
ATCGGCTGAGTGCCTTAAGCGCTCGCCTTAGTAGTCCGGTGAAGCTGTTAAGAACTCGCTTGGTCAAAAGCGAAGTCAGTTCGAAAAGTAATAATAAGAACGTGAAAACGCGATAAACAAACTCACGTTCGCATTTATAATACCTATATTACTTTACACAACCCGATTGTTAGTGTACTAAAAGCTTCGATTTTAAAATTTTATCGATATTTTATATCGACTCTTATTAATTTAAATTCAATTATAATCATTCAAGCCGTCTTTAATTATAACCAGACATAAAAACAAAGATAAAATTTGTTTAATGTCATTTTCGTTTGTGATAGATGTCAGTCGCAAAATTCAATTAAAAAAGTCGAGGTAGTCATAAGAACTGCCGATAGAAGTGAAAAATTGAATTTTGCGACTGACATCTATCACAAACGAAAATGACATTAAACAAATTTTATCTTTGTTTTTATGTCTGGTTATAATTAAAGACGGCTTGAATGATTATAATTGAATTTACTATATGTGAAATACATGATTCTTCCAATTCGACATGCTTAAAAAAACAGTAATACATTTAGATGTAGTAAAAAATATCTATATTTAACCAATTTTAATAAAGTTTTGGACACTGAAGTGTTACTTTGAAGTTAAATAAATCTTTAAAAAAAATATTACAAAGTTTAATTTTCGTTTATTATCAAATTCCAGAATTTTGGACAACAATGACTATTGCTTGATAAACGCTTGCGAAGTCGGATATTAATGAATGCGACTCATTATCGGCATAGTTTATACTTGAAATTCTATTAAAAACAACAGTGAAATTTAATGGATCGTAAAGGTTGTTCTGTTAAAAAAATAAATCCCATCGGAGATACTAAAAACTGTTATATTTACGCGTCACAGTTTACCGAACAACATAATTGGATCTATCAGGGGTCGTCCCTGCGTCGCGAGTCGCGCGTTGATTGGCTGATATTCAAATTTGGAACTAACGAAATACAGCACAGCGTGTGCGCAAAACGACGTTTCACGCCTTGGCTAATATTTCTCTGGTGCCCTAAGGGCCCACGTTAGGGTTAATGGAGCGAAAAATGGAGGGAGTGCCTTTAAATATTCTCAACGTTCGGTAGGATGTTTCTGATGGTTTTGTAGGTATATACATATTTTTATTCATTACTCTTAAGAAAATAATCTCCATGTTCTTTCCAACAAAAATATACCTGCAGATCTTTTTAATGTATACTAGTGGGCGCCCAGAGGTCGACATTCGACCATAGTTCATTGATTTTTTTAAATTTGAATTTTGTTAGGGTTCTTTTGTCAAAGGGTATTATGTTATAATATCATTGTAGAATGTAGAATGAAAAAGGGTAATTGGAACGTAAGAGTAAAATAATACATACAGTCGAGCATAGCAACCTTCTTCACAACCTTTTTTGAAGTCCTTTATTGACAGACGTCAAAATGTCTTTTTTATTTACATGTGTGTATATGTTGTGTAAAATTAAAGCAGTAGTGTGAGTAATGCATATTTTAATTAATTTAATGTACTTCTAATGCATTTTATATAAAATAAATAGCTTTCTGCACTTCTCCTCCATATAAACTTTAACTATGCCAAATTTCACGTTCATCCGTTAGCCCAATTCCGTTAAAAAGGGATACAAAGTTTATGCATCACGTATTAATATATATGATGATGATGATAATAAGTCAAATGTATTTTAACTTCTATCAGCTGTATTTGTGGAAAATTTTCATAAACAAACTTATATCTTGTTCAATATTTAATTGTGGAATTCATATTTATAAATACATGTTTCTATATCTACAATGTATAGCTTATAATTTTATGCATTCCAAAGGAACAAGATTCTTATTAAGGTTTATACTTTTTGTCCTTCATTTTAAGGTTCATGTCCATTTAATAAGTTTATATAATATCACATAACAGCCCGATAATTTGAGTAAATTTTTGCTGGACAGTGGATGGCTAATATTTCCTCTATATATATCCTCTTACATTTTGTCTAATTTTTTTTGTTGTAGCACGACATAATGACTGCACTATGCCTGATGGTAAGCAGAGTACAATTCAAAAACAATGGCGACCACCGAGTGACCCACTATCCATCGCCGGTCGCCGCTGTCATGCCGGCCGACGAAAACCTGGATATGCACAGGCTGATCCCGAAACGCGACCCTTAGAAGCGAATAACTATGAAGGACTTTTTCGCCATGTACATGGTGGTTGCGACACAGTCAGGCTGTAAAAACCTACCAGCCCGCTTTGCCATTGCCTCGATCGTTATTCAGCAGGGTGCAACCACGTGCAGATGAGGTTGGTTTGGGTGTCTCAAGTCTTATGATGTTATTCGACATCCCTTATACCCCTTAGTTGCTAGCTAGGGTACCCCGGCTTCGCTCAGGTGTACTAATGAAAAAATGAAAGCAAATTTTCCATAACATTACGACTATGCAATGCAATAAAATAGCAACCCAACGACTAATTGTCAATCTGTCAATTCTGATGATATCTTTCAAGACCTCTCGGTTTTTTTTTGTTTTACTCACCCACTCAGTTTTTATATGAAGGTTGCTGCTTCTGAACCGAAATCGCTTAGCGTATATATAGTTTCTTTCATGCAAACCTTGTCTTGACAATTACAAAGCCTTAACGGTGGTAGAACCACGCTGAAGCTATTAATGGTTTCAGCTCGACCGGTGTAGTACCACTCTTTCACAGAAAACCGACGTGAAGTAACAGTGCTTGCATTGTTGCGTTTCGTTCGGTCAGTGAGAGCGCCAGAAGCCCACCTTCCCCTTACTCCCCCTCTCCCCCAAGACAGGTTGGCAACGCACGGTGGTGATCACTTAACATCAGGGGACCCATCTGTCAGTTTTCTGCCTATGATATAAAAAAAGCCTTAATTATAAACCCAAGAAATTTCACTTCTTCCGTGTGTACACACTGATACATACAATGTTCTTTGACTACGTTCAATATTTTATAATTAATTGGTGTATTATTATTTATGACATTCCACTTTTAATTATTAATGTCATTAAAACCTACTTTGCTACTATTGCCAGCTATGCTTAATTGTGCCTTTGTAGTTAGTACCTACTATGCTATAATTATAATATTTTACTTTGTTTCCGACTTTTATTTTGTAAAACTGTATTGTCCGTATGCATGCTGTAATGAAGATATATTCTTTCTCTCTATTCTAAACGATACAATATTAATCTTTATTATAGAAGCACATGTTTTTCCCGCTGTTTTAATTATATGCCTTTTACCTATATCTATTCTTTTTCTTTGCTTACGTTCATAACATATAAACTTTTAATGACTGATACTTCATTATAAATTTCTTATTCATTGAATTCTTCGTGCAACGAATACAAAAAATAATCACTGAAAATACTCTTAATAGAAAAAGAAACGTCCATCGGTTCTTCAATGAATAACATAGTAGTTGGTGTCGGTTCGGTCGCTGATTAATTTAAATTAAGTCCGTCAGTTTAACGGTTGAATTTATGTACCGTTTTTTATATGCCTATAAACTTACCATCGTACGAAGCGATATGGTTAATCTAGAGACCTAATAAAATACTAAAATACCCGACGATATGTGTAATTTTGTTTTAGAATATTAACTTTCTTTTTCTATCTATTTCTATTTAAAATTTGTTTATAATATGTTCTTATTCGTTATTATATTTTACCAGCTTCTTCTATAGTTACTTCTGCTAACGCTAACACGCAGCGAAAGCTCTCAAAAGAAAAAAAAAAGAATTTTGTAACATTTTTCATTGGTGCTCCGCTCCTATTAGCCTTAACGTGGTGATATATAGCCTATAGTTCACTCGATGAATGAGCTATCAAACACTGAAATAATTTTAAAGAATTTTTCAAATCAGACTAGTAGTTCTTGAGATTAGCGCATTCAACCAAACAAATCTAGAGACATAATAAAATGCTAAATATGTGTAATTTTGTTTTAGAATATTAACTTTCTTTTTCTATCTATTTCTATATAAAAGTGCTTTATAACATTTTCTATATCTCTATTATGTTTTACCAGATTCTGCCTGCGACTTCTTCGACGTGGAGTAGTTACTTTGGGCTAACGCTAACTAACAGGTAGCGGAAGCTCTCAAAAGAAAAAAACAATTATGAAACATTTTTCATTGGTGCTCCGCTCCCATTAGCCTTAACGTGATGATATATAATAGCCTATAGTTCGCTCGATAAATGAGCTATCTAACACTGAAAGAATTTTTCAAATCGGACTAGTAGATCTTGAGATTAGCGCGTTCAACCAAACGAACAAACCCTCCATCTTTATAATATTAGTATAGATATAGATTATTTCCTTAATTTATTATTGCCAGATCCTTATAAAATACATTATCTATGACGTCACGTTTTTCATCAAATATTCTCATTCCAAATTCAAATGTTATCAAAGGGAAAACGAATCGTCTCCGATAAAGTATTCATGGAAAATGTAATATGTAAAAGCTCATTATTTCGGATTCTGCTATGAATTGATACACTGTCAAGGATTAATATTACAGAATAGTATAAGTTACAAAAATGATTTTGTAAGTTAATATAACGTGAACGATTGTCAGTAGAGTTTATTGTTCTATAGTCACCATTGTTTCTGAACAGCTTCAATACTTTTTTATTATTATTTTCCGAGTTCAAATAATAAATATTTCAATATGTAACTTTATTTACTGATACTTCTATTGTAGCACGGCAAAATGACTGCGCTATGCCTGATGGTAAGCACAGTACAGTCCAAAAACAATGGCGACCACCGATTGACTCACTATGCAACGCCGGTCGCCACTGTCATGGCGGCCTGCGATAAGCTGGATATGCACAGGCTGATCCCGAAACGCGACCCGCAGAAGCGAATTACTATGACGGGCTTTCAAAAATGATTTTGTAAGTTAATATAACGTGAACGATTGTCAGTAGAGTTTATTATTCTATAGTCACCATTGTTTCTGGACAGCGTCAATACTTTTTTTATTATTATTTTCCCGAGTTCAAATAATTAATATTGCAATATGTAACTTTATTTACTGATATTTCTATTGTAGCACGGCAAAATGGCTGCGCTATGCCTGATGGTAAGCACAGTACAGTCCAAAAACAATGGCGACCATCGATTGACTCACTATGCAACTCCGGTCGCCACTGTCATGGCGGCCTGCGATAAGCTGGATATGCACAGGCTGATCCCGAAACGCGACCCGCAGAAGCGAATTACTATGACGGGCTTTTTCGCCATATACATGTTGGTTGCGACCCAGTCAGGCTGTAAAACCCTACCACCCTGCATATATCCTCTCCACGACTCTGCCAGATTTAAAAATTTTAGTAAACAACAAATATTCCAAGTAAAATAACGTATCTAAAAGCATGTGCCTTTTTCAGCTCCATCCTATGTTCGATTATTTTCTTTGATGAAGCAAAGTCGGATACCACACTGAGTAGACTTCTATGACCCCTCGTATAAAGATACTACGATTTACTTACGTACAATCAAATATTCTTTTAAATTCATACGAAATTTCAATAACAATAAAACCGACTACAAAAAAATTAACTCTAAAGCTGCACTAGACAGTCCTTGATCATAGCCAAGTACTTACATTTTTTTTTATTGTTGCACGGCAAAATGACTGCACTGTGCCTGATGGTAAGCATAGTACAATCCAAAAACAATGGCGACCACCTAGTGACACACTATCCATTGCCGGTCGCCGCTGTCATGCCGGCCTGTGAATAGCTGGATATGCACAGGCTGATCCCGAAACGCGACCCGCACAAGCGAATCACTATGACGGGCTTTTTCGCCATATATGACTCACTACTAACCCTAATTTCATGTTCTCCTGATGATTGGAAGAGTCTATTGTACGGTGTTCGTGTATATTACTTTCACGTACGCCGATTCTTTAGAGTTAAGTTCCAAGAGCAGTGTTTCCGGCTAGATATAACTATAAGTAATCAAGAAACGAGCCTACTCCTTTCTCAAGGGTTGCCAACGCATTTATGATTTCCTCGTGGTACAGATGCCTATAGACAGCTGTAATCACTTACCATTAGGTCATCCGCATGTTTATTTACCGTAAATAGCATAAAAATCAATGTTGAGGAGTTCCTTGGTGTATCTTTTGAACTCCATGGTTCAATGCTTATGAAATTAAAACGGAACCCTCATGATAATATTCCCTTTCCAATAAAAAAAATCCAAATATGTCTATAAGTGATCCAGTTCGGAGGTAAGAAGTATTGAAAGAATTAAATACAACGAATTTAAAATAATTAAAACGGAACCCTATTATAATTTTCCCTTTCCAATAAAAAATTCCAAATCTGTCTATAAGTGATCCAGTTCGGAGGTAAGAAGTATTGAAAGAATTAAATACAATAAATTTAAAATTTTGAAGTCATTCAGAAAACATTACAAATTGATCATAAATTGGTCATAAATGAGTCTAAATGATGGCAGTGGTTGAATAAAAAAAACCAGTAATCTAATAACACTCAGGGGCAATATTATTCTTAAAAGTATTACGGAATCAGAGAATTTTATGCTCCATGTGGGAAAAAGTTTAGTTGAAACAACGATATATTCGAGTATGGGGCTTGAAAAAGTGAATATATTTTATCCTTTATCGAAAAAATTCATTGTAGATGTACATTTATATCATATAAGTTGCAGTTTTGGTTCCATAGACCATCCCGTATGATATTGCAAATAAGTTAGACGATAAGATAAGGTAAATAAAACTCTTTTTTTATAGTAGCACGGCAAAATGACTGCACTGCACTTGATGGTAAGCACAGTACAATCCAAAAACAATAGCGACCACCGAGTGACACTGTATCCATCTCCGGTCGCCGCTGTCATGCCGGCCTGCGAAAAGCTGGATATGCACAGGTTGATCCCGAAACGCGACCCGCAAAAGCGAATCACTATGACGGGTTTTTTCGCCATATACATGGTGGTTGCGACCCAGTCAGACTGTAAAACCCTACCACCCCGCAAAGTGTGTTACGAGTGTTAACTATGGAATAGAAAATAAAAACAAACTCAGCGGAGAAGGGACCCTAGTTGAACTAGTTCCATTTTTTTGGTAGCGTCTGTCATAATTTGCAATGAGAATAATACTTCTCTGCAGCATATCCTAGTCATGAACGACTAGAAGGTAAACAGCCTGAAACATGCCAATAATCCCAATGCCATGACAATAGTCACAAAAACGTGCACGTCTAGACTTTGACCTTATAAAGATACTAGCAACCCGTCCCACCTTTTCACAGGTGCAATGTATATACTAATATGGGGCAGTGTGGAGTAATTAGTAATATTATTTAATATATACAATTCCGTAGTACATTATTTTGATCTATCTTGTCCAGCGTTTGAGCTGGATATGCACAGGTTGATCCCGAAACGCAACCCGCAAAAGCGAATCACTATGACGGGCTTTTTCGCCATATATATGGTGGTTGTGACCCAGTCAGGCTGTAAAACCCTACCACCCCGCCAAGTGTGTTACGAGTGTCTCTTTACGAGTGTTAACTATGGAATAGAAAGTAAAAACAAACTCAGCGGAGAAGGGACTCTAGTTGAACTGGTTCCATTTTTTTGGTAGCGTCTGTCATAATTTGCAATGAGAATAATACTTCTCTGCAGCATATCCTAGTCATGAACGACTAGAAGGTAAACAGCCTGAAACATGCCAATAATCCCAATGCCATGACAATAGTCACAAAAATGTGCACGTCTAGACTTTGACCTTATAAAGATACTAGCAACCCGTCCCAGCTTTTCACAGGTGCAATGCATATACTAATATGGGGCAGTGTGGAGTAATTAATAATATCGGACAGATATAAAAATCTGAACGATCTGTAATCCAGAGGGAATGCCTTAAGTTCCTAAATTGCTGAGATTATCATATTTTGCGAGTTAAGAGTGGGGAGAGATGGATTTTTTAGTACAGATCAGGTAGTCGATATTCTCGTCCAAGTCTGGTTTAATATTTCTTGGATTCGAAAAATGCTATACTAATACGAATGACTTTTCGAAATAGTTTATATATTAACATACTGATGCTGCATTCAAATTAGGATATATCATAACGTCGTGGGCTAGCTTAGTGGTTATACCCACACCTTCTTTCGAGAGGAAGCATATTACCATATTACTGAGTTACAATAAAACCACACCAAGAAAATCATAAAGCATATCTTCGAGAATAACTTAGTCTTTGTTTCATTTAAGATCGATTCACTCTATCAAAAGTATGAGAAAGCAGTAGTAATCTATACTAGTAAAGAGTGGGGAGAGATGGATTTTTTAGTACAGATCAGGTAGTCGATATTCTCGTCAAAGTCTAGTTTAATATCTCGATTCGAATTTTTCGAATTCGAAAAATGCTGTACTATAACGAATGACATTTCGAAATAGTTTATAAATTAACATACTGATGCTTTCAAATTAGGATATATCACAACGTCGTGGGCTAGCGTGGTGATTATGCCCACACCTTCTTTTTTAGCATGAATGGGTCGGGTCGCCCGGGGTAGTATCACCCTCTCATAGAAAACCGACGTGAAGTAACCGTGCTTGCATTGTTGCGTTTCGTTCGGTCAGTGAGAGCGCCGGAGGCCCATCTCCCCTCCCCTTTACTCTCTCCTCTCCCTCCCCTAACCCTTCCCCCCAAAGGGTGCCAACGTACTTGCGACTCCTCTGGTGTTGTTAGTGTCCATGGACGGTGGTGATCACTTAACATCAGGTGACCCACCTGTTCGTTTGCCACCTATAACATAATATATATATATATATCATTACGCTAAAATCAATTATATTATATATTATTATAATTCATTATAATTTTAGGCTATCTAAGGCGCAGCGAAAGCTTTCGAAAGTAAAAAAGAAACGATTTTGAAATATTCTTCATTAGTGCTCCGCTGCTATTGATTTTAGCGTAATGATATATATATATATATTATGTTATAGGTGGCAAACGAACAGGTGGGTCACCTGATGTTAAGTGATCACCACCGTCCATGGACACTAACAACACCAGAGGAGTCGCAAGTACGTTGGCACCCTTTGGGGGGAAGGGTTAGGGGAGGGAGAGGAGAGAGGAAAGGGGAGGGGAGATGGGCCTCCGGCGCTCTCACTGACCGAACGAAACGCAACAATGCAAGCACGGTTACTTCACGTCGGTTTTCTATGAGAGGGTGATACTACCCCGGGCGACCCGACCCATTCATGCTAAAAAAGAAGGTGTGGGCATAATCACCACGCTAGCCCACGACGTTGTGATATATCCTAATTCGTGGGCAGAAGGTATTTAAACAAATAAATCGAAAATTAACAAAATGAATACGAATTTTACAAGATGATAAAATCAGAGGTTTAACACAGCAATTCAGGACACGCGTTGAATTCAAGTTATGATATAAATCAAAAAAAGAAGACGCGGTAATGACTGTCGCGCAATTTTATTACGACTGTATGACGCACAGCGAAATTCCGCTTTGAGTAACCGATGCGAATTCGCTCCCAGTTTTATGGGCGCGTTTAGGGGTTAAGTGCGAAATGGAATTTAAATAGGACGTGGAAATACTTTCGCCGTGTCGGAGGGTCGTGTGACGCCTTTATAGGCCGCCGTTCTCGGGTTATTGTGTTACGAATATGGCAGTTTGTTTTATTAGATTAAACGATAAAATATAGTTTTGGGATAGTATGCAAATGACGTTTTTGTTCGTATAAAAGTTATGGGTCCGTGTTTTACATATTATAAGTGTGAGAGAAATTATATACTGTAGTGTATTTATATAGTATCTTTGAGTTATGTATTTCTAAGGTCTTTTCCATACCTGCGTGTAATTTCGAGAAGTTTTTTTTTATTATGTCATAGGTGGCAAACGGACAGGTGGGTCACCTGATGTTAAGTGATCACCACCGTCCATGGACACTAACTACACCGGAAGAGTCGAAAGTGCGTTGCCAGCCTGTGCTTGGAAGAAAGGGAGTGAGAGGGAGAGGATAGAGGAGGTGGGCCTCCGGCGCTCTCACTGACCGAACGTAACGCAACAATGCAAGCAATGTTACTTCACGTCGGTTTTCTATGAGAGCAAGGGTAGAGGTGGTACTACCTCCGGCGAGCCGACCCATTCATGCTGAAACCAATAATAGCTCCAGCATGGCTTTTCCACTCTGAGTTTTGTCTATAGTAGCAATAAACGCAGGTGTGGAAAGAGATTATCGTTATGGGTTACGATAGATGTTGTGAGGTTAGAGCCACGCTGAAACTATTACTGGTTTTAGCATGAATGGGTCGGCTCGCTCGGGATACTACCACCCTCTCACAAAACACCGACGTGAACTAACAGAGCTTGCATTTTGGCGTTTCGTTCAGTCAGTGAGAACGTCGGAGGACCGCCTCTCCTTCCCCCGCCACTCTTCCCTCTCCTCGTAAACACAGGCTGGCAACACACATGCAACTGCCCTGGTGTTGCTAGTGTCTACGGACGGCGGTGATTACTTAACGTCAGGTGACCCACTTGTTCGTTTGCCTCCTGTGATATAACAAAAAAAAAGATACAACCTGATAGATTAAAAGTATTTGGAGACAATGGAATAAAACAGATGTGTGAACTTTTAACATGCGCCTTTATCAAAACGAGCATGGCATTCTCTTTAGCGCAGCAATTAATCGGAGTTTCGTCACCCAAACATGTATACGTTTCTTTATTCGACCAAGGCGCCGATAGCGCGTAAATTTATACACGTAGCTACGTGCTGTTTATTTACTTCTTTACTTGGCTATATTAATATGAAAATCTGACAAAAAACTACATAGACGCATTTCATCACTAAAGAATCTATACTCACAAAAATCCACTACTAAAACAAAACTAAAATAAATAAAAAAAGGAAACGTCCAGGGGACACCCGGGTTTGAACCGGGGACCTCTCGATCTGCAGTCGAATGCTCTACCACTGAGCTATATCCCCGTCTGTGATAACGTGTTAAATAGCCTATTTCAAATAATACCTACGTAAAAAATACAATTCGTGTGAAATGATAAAAAAACAGACTAAGCGATATTTTCTATCACAAGCATGAATATTATATGTTGTATATGTTGATATATTATGTCATTGTATTTCATAATAAATATTAATGGTTATGTTGTTATAGTGAAACTAGTTATGCCCGCAATTCTGTTTGCATTTCTTTATTAATTTTTGTAATAAATCTTCGAGTTATAACAAAGTTGTTTCAGCTCGCGGCTTCGCTCAATTTAATTTAGGCTTAAACTATCCCTCGACAATATTTTTGTTCTAGATATAATAGGGTATATTTATGTTATCTATGTACACAAACAAACTAACATTCGCATTTGTAATTTAGTTAGGACAAAATATATATAGTATAAATATTCTAAGCGTTCAAACAACAACAACAAATAAAATAAAACATGTTCACTACGTAGTAAGTTTCTGGGAATGATAATCATTGGCACCTTTTATAATTGTAAAGTGTACCCTCTATATAGCAATTTTCATTAGCGATTGGTTCAACTGTATAGAATCTGATGTATTGAAGCAGCATTTATTGTCGAGCCGTATTAAAATAGTGTGCTAACTTTCATGAGGACCGATCAGGTTGTATTGGTACTTATTATTTTTGGTAATTAATAGGAAAGTTCTTTGAAAATATTTTTTCTGCATTAAGCATATTTATGTCATATGTAGTAGTTACATATATTTCATTACATACCTCTCGATGACTGGGTTGTTTTTCGGACCGGAACTATTGAATATTTTTAATTTTGATGTTCTATATATCGACAGGAGAAAACGAAAATGTCGTAACTTGCATTTTTAGCCAACTCACTTTTTACCATATTCTTGTATAAAAAATACCACTTCGAATGATGTGCGCCTCGCTTTCCTACGACTAAATTTTTCATCGATACAACCTTAGCTTTTTGTTTAGTTTTAGCACTATACATAAAAAAAAGGAATTTTTGAAATAGTTTGTTGGCTCTAGTGTAAATTTGGATATTTCAAGTTAGAACAATTCCGCTTTCTTCCGTCGATATGACTGTTCCCAGCTTCACGCGGGTGTACTAGCGAATAAAATGAGAAAAAATCATATAACACATAATAATAAAATTGATAAAATAAAAACGGCAATTGAATAACTGGACGTAGGCTTGGTACGTTGTTGCTCTAGTGTTATGACTTGCGGCTCTTTAAAAAGGTTTCAAAACACGCTCTTTAAAGTCGGCATTACCGAACCGAACTAAACCTCAACCTGAAATTGATATCCCCAACCAGACCGTAGCAAATGAACCTTTTCAGTTTTTTTTTGTAGCACAGCAAAGTGACTACACTATGCTTAGCTAAGCACAGTATCAAAAAACGGCGATCATTGAGATATAAGCTATCCATCGCTGATCGCAGCTGTCATGCCGTAAATGTCTCTTCACGTTACGCTTATGCCATAGGAAGGATGGAAAATACTGACCGGGAGATTATTCTCCAGCTTCACGGTGCGACAAACAAGATGATCTGCCTATTGTGATTTAATTTTAGGTTCCAGAAGTATCATGATTGCCTTGACATCGAGCGGTTTGATCTGGTATACCATAAAATACGTGGGTCTTACTCTACCTTACTGACTTTAATGACGTATTACGTCAAGCTTTTGACAGTTTCAATATATCAGCAAGTTTGGAAAGTATTGGTTTAGCGCGAAACTGTGATAGGAGGCTGACTGATTTTTGTATCTAGAAAGATGGGTATTCCTTGGTATTGGATTAACAGTTTCGAATACTTTATTAAGAACTAGTGTATCCGATAACAACCGTGTATCTCAAATCCCATATGCCGTAATATGGGCTACATATTTGTCGCGTTTAAATAGAAGAAGTGTGAAGACACGTTACGCTTTAAAAACCCCATGTCTTAGAAAGGCGGGAACGGGAGATTGTTCCATAGCATTACAGTACGGCAAAAGTAAGTGTCATAGTGAATTTTTTAATTCAGTTGATTATAAAGCAGTGATAAACGGCTTTAATCCTGCTTTTCGTTTGGTTGGAACGAGTAAAAATAAAATGTATTCAAACTCAATCCGCTACGGCGCGGCGCGGGGAATATCTTTCGATAATGACTGCTATTCATCCCAACAATACAACGGATCTAAAGTCCCCCCATTCACGAGACGTAGGTGCTTTATTCGCGAGGATTTCTTAGACTGAAATGAACAGCGCTCTATAACAATTCATTATAATGCGCTTGAGATATCCCTATTGTGATGCGAGGCCCATTACGGGTTCATTTACAAACGTACAATACTCAACAGCGTACATGGTACTTGATTCAATTCGATTGTACATTTCAGAGTGATCTCTCTAACCGTTTAACTGATCTATATATACTAACTAGCTGTGCCCGCTACTCCATTCGCGGGGAACCTGATGTAAAAAAAAAGAGACTAATAAAATCATCTGAGTATATTAAGTCCATTAACTTATCTACTTTTCTGTCGTACATAAGTTGTCATTAAAATTACAATATCTTTTCATAGAGTGATCCGATTTTTATGAAACCAAGACTAAATGTTAATCAAGGATATGCTCTATGAGTTTCTGTTTTAGGATGTTTTATCGTGATCACAGTACTTTAGCAGTGATTTTTTTTTATGTCTTAGGTGGCAAACGAACAGGTGGGTGACTGATGTTAAGTGATCACCACTGTCCATGGACACTAACAACACCAGGAGTCGCAAGTGCGTTGCCACCCTTTGGGCGGAAGGGTTAGGGGAGGGAGAGGGAGAGGAGGAGAAGGGAGGGGAGGTGGGCCTCCGGCGGTCTCACTTACCGAACGAGACGCAACAATGCAAGAACTGTTACTTCACGTTGGTTTTCTATGAGAGGGTGGTACTACCCCGGACGAGCCGACTCATTCATGCTGAAACCAGTAATAGTTTCAACGTGGCTCTACCACCATAACACTAATACTGTTCTGATAAATATTTCAACCTTTTAAAACGCAAAAGAACAATAGATACCCATTTCAATTCATACATTAATTCTCGAATTTTCCTAAAGTTTTGGAAAGTGGCAATATAAACGGAAATTTCGATCTTTATTATCCAATAACACGTCACTATCAGGCATTGTTTACTGGTTTATATCACATGTTTATGAGTCTAGTTTTGATATTTGAAATGTTATTTGATACTCCTTAAGCTTCAATTGGTTTGAAATGGTGCTAAAACAGCAATAGAATTATGTTATAGTTATTCTAGCAAATTTAAAAGTTATAGGTTCTTATCAATTTTATGCAGCTTGAACTTTTAAGCAAGGCAATCCACTTTTAAGGTTTAGCATATCACCAATTAAAATTAAATAGTCAATAATATAAGAATGTGTTCAGGTTTGTATATTTCATCATAAAACTAGCCATTCCCACGGTTCCGCTTACGTGAATTTCAAAATTATTATAAAAAGATTTTTTTTTAATAAAGCTAATTTTATCAAATTTTATTACAAACAATTAATAACTAGCTTTTGTTTGCGGCTTGGCTCGTGTTAAGATTTGCCCAATCCCTCGAAAACAGTACTTTTGAAGCGAGACTTCTTATGTGAGAGTTATAAGATTCTGATCCGCAACCAACGAAAAATGGTGGGAGTAAACACTGTGTCAGGTACAGTGTTGAAAACACCTGTGCTGATCCGCTCACCGAAATTAAGCAGCATCGGGTGCGGTCATACTTAGATGGGTGACCGCCTGGGGACACAAAATGTACTGATAGCTATTTTGCATCGGCTTAATCTATTTTTAACCACATCATTTGTTATATTTATCATGTACAATAAAAATATACATTGAGAAACTGGCGAAAACTAGCCGATGAATTATAAAATAGATGCGCGTAAACTACAATAAAAAAATTGCCAGCAATATTTCAAAATATATGTATTATAGTCAAATAACAAAACATTATGAATCAAATATAAATGCCACTATATGCCAGACTAAGATTCCGCCAATAACTGAAATGTATAGTTAGTTTATAATCTATCGTATGCATCACAGATAATAAAGAATAAAAGCATCAAGACCTGTCATAGAGACAATTAATGTCACTGCCTAACACAGGCCAAGGTCTACGTTTTATACAGCCAAAAAGTATGTAAAATCTTATACCATGAAGATTGTAATCAAAGGATAACTTGTGATATAAGGAGATACTTTTGTAATTAAAAATAGTGTTGTTAATTACCAAAGTGTCTGGTTTGATTACATATATACGTACAGTTAGTGATATAACTTTTTTTGTTTCATTTAAATCAATATACCGCTATCAGGTAATAATGACATTAAATTAGTTATGTTGGTTAGATTACTTGATATCACAATTCCGTTTGTAGTAAAACTTTCGTTCGCAACACAGTTTATGTTGCCCTTGATTAGAGCCCATGAGTACGCTGCTCGCGCGATACAGTGACACAAAATCTTACATCACTGCGACAACATTACACATATCACGTCCACACACGTGCACGCATACACGCTTACACATAATAGTAGAAGGGTTTTATCTTTTTTCCCTTATCAAACTGAAATAGTTTAGAATATTATTTGATACGAAATATATATAAGAGTTATTGAGGTATGTATGTTACAGGCAACAGCCAAAGCAGAGGTGTGCCGCGCACCCTTGAGCTAATTATCAAAATAAAATCGGCTGAGTGCCTTAAACGCTCGTCTTAGTAGTTTGGTGAAGCTGTTAAGACCTTGCTTGGTCAATAGCTTAATCAGTTCGAAAAAAAAAACAGTTTATGTTGAGTTATTAATTAACTAGCGACCCAGCACGGATTCGTATGAGTCTAATATACTAAAGTGGAATGTCATAAGTGGCTAAACGAGTATGATAATATTTTTTGTGCGAGATTTTGAACCTGTGGATTTTTTAAATTTATTTTGGGAATTTTATGGCTATATCAGAAACATATTGACTTAATTTAAAAGTTGAATAACATAAGTAAAACTGGTTAACTGATCATCCTGAAATTTTGCTTGCGCGTTGTTAGATATACTGAAAAGAAAATAGAGTACGTTTTATCTAAAAAGAAAACTGTTCCCGAGAGATAAGTGAAATCTAGTCAAATAGTAAAAGCAAATCAAAGTATTATAATTTTTCAACTGTCTTATTTATAGATTTCTAATAATTTTTTCTACATTGTAAGTAACATTATTTTTAGAAGTGTTTCAATTACGTGTATGATGTTTTGGAAACCATTTCCTTATGATTCTATAATAGGATAATATAATTATTAGATAATATTTTTATAATGTTATTGTTTTAATTATTATCAAATTTAACTAAAGCCAACGAGGTTAATTGTTAGACTAACGTTGTAAAATAACTTAAGAAAAACAATATGTCAAAAAAAATGTAAATAGTATAAAATATTTTCGATAAGCCTCATGAGAAATATAAAGATTTCCTACAGTCTATAGAGTATCCTGAAAATTTGTCATTGTAATGTTTGAAACGAAAAACATATGTAATAAATACATAATTATAAAAAGTCAACAGAGTAGATACAAATAAGAGAACTTATTTTCTCTTCACACTATTTGTAATGCGATGATTTTGTTAGTTAAACTATTAATGCATTAATAATCTCTAATGTACATGTACGTCCGTTATGTTTTTTGGCTCAAATATCATAAGTTTTTAATGGCTATTTGGCATTTAATATTTCCAAAATATATAGATTATTAATGAGGTCTACAAACATTGTTTATATTTACTAGTTCGTTTTAATAATGTGGTATACCTATTATTGTTATTTTTTATACTTTTTCCACATTTTTGAAGTTATATTTCTTTTGGCGCGTTAAGGAAAAATGATGAGAGTAAATTTTTACGATACGCGCGCACACTGTCATGAAAAACCGACACCCTGAAGTTAGCTATAGTCAACATTTTGTTTCTTTGTATTTGTTGTTTGTATTTCTTTGTGTTAAAACCTTCAATGTATTAAATATTACATACCTTTTTTCTATTGTTAGTGTCGTTTTTTCTACAAACGTAGAATAAGGCGAAAGATTAAAAATTTTTATCTTGTTACGCCAAAGAAGTATAACTTCTAACGCGTGTACACACACACACACACACCTTATTTTGCTTTGTTTTGCAATTCTGATCATGTTCGAAATTGCAAGCCCCCAGTTTAATGGGAAATTAGTTTAAAATCAATCACAAAATTGAAAGTTTTGAAAAACGTGTCAATAAGTGGAGATTTATTTTTATTATTTCAATTCATATAGACAAACCCAACAACACTATATATAGTATGTATGTAAATAAATGAGGCAGTATATTTCCCGGAAAAAGTAACAACCGTACCGCAGCAGTGAATATTTGTCGATATCAATTCTTAGTTACATAACAGTGAAACAGAGAACAACAGTAAATATGCATGTCGAGTTATTCAGCGCGAAGGCACTAGTTCATCTGCAACTTCATCCCGCCCGCTTAAAGTTGGGAAGTTCTTTGTAAAACAAATAAGGCATTTGAATTTCCCTGCCCACTTTGAATTGAATACTCTGGCTTCTAGTTCGGAACTAACCGGGTTTTTTAATGTAATGCTTAAAAAATTTCATGAACTCTTTAAATCTCTCTATACCTATATGTCATAGTGTCCTACAAAGGATTCTGTAATAAAAATATGCGTTACTATTGATGTGTTAATTTCGACTGCTAAATGCTCCGACTGCTGATCTTTGTAGGATTCTGTAATAAAAATATGCGTTACTATTGATGTGTTAATTTCGACTGCTAAATGCTCCGACTGCTGATCTTTGTAGGATTCTGTAATAAAAATATGCGTTACTATTGATGTGTTAATTTCGACTGCTAAATGCTCCGACTGCTGATCTTTGTAGGATTCTGTAATAAAAATATGCGTTACTATTGATGTGTTAATTTCGACTGCTAAATGCTCCGACTGCTGATCTTTGTAGGATTCTGTAATAAAAATATGCGTTACTATTGATGTGTTAATTTCGACTGCTAAATGCTCCGACTGCTGATCTTTGTAGGATTCTGTAATAAAAATATGCGTTACTATTGATGTGTTAATTTCGACTGCTAAATGCTCCGACTGCTGATCTTTGTAGGATTCTGTAATAAAAATATGCGTTACTATTGATGTGTTAATTTCGACTGCTAAATGCTCCGACTGCTGGATGCTTCCACTATGACACAAAGATTCGAATCTTTGTAGGATTCTGTAATAAAAATATGCGTTAATATTGATTTGATAATTTCGACTGCTGAATGCTCCGACTGCTGGATGCTTCCACTATGACATATATAATACTAATATACTAAAGGTGAAAAGTTTCTTTGCTTGAACGCGCTAATCTGAGGAACTACTAATCCAATTTCAAAACAATCTTTGAGTGTTAGATAGCTTATTTATCGAGGACTGCTATAGGCTATATATCATCACGCTATATATACCAATAGGAGCGGCGCAGCAACAAACAATGTTTCAATATGGTTCTTTTTACGTTTTGAGATCTTCCGCTGCGTGTTAGCGTTAGCCCAAAGTAAGTAATCCATGCGGACGAAGTTGTGGGCAGAAACTAGTACTTTGTATTTTAACTAACGTTATTTTTTTTATGTGAAACTTTTTGTGGCACATTAGGGAAAACAACGCGTTACGCGTTAAAAGTAACGTAGGTATGTATTTTTGTGTAAGTATGCATAAGTGTCCGTCTCCGTCAAGTAGTATACCAAAATGAGTAAATGAATAGTTAAGTATTTATACTACGGAACTTCGTACAATGTATGATGATTTATAATAATTTAATAAGCCTAATTAGTTTAAGTTTCACTTCCTCCACATGTACACGCACTGTTTTTTTAGTACTTTGCATATTGGTGATGTTACGTGATAACGACACTACTGGTTTATGCTTTGTAGCCACAGCATCTTATCACTATCAATTTAATAAGCCTAATTGGTTTGTTGACCAAGGAAGTTTCACTTCCTCCACATGTACACGCACTGTTTTTGTTTAGTACTTTGCATATTGGCGATGTTACGTGTTAACGACACTACTGGTTTATGCTTTGTAGGCAAAGCATCTTATCACTATCGCCCGTAACATATCCAAAAATGGTGGCTCGTTAAACCGAAACGCGCTGGTTTTTAAGTACAGCCATACAAACATACTTATAACTGTTTAGTGACAGATCTTCAATTGGTCGTAGTGCCTAGTCATACATTTTAGAAAAAGCCCTATCCTTGTGCTATTATTCTATCACATCTATCTTAGACCACAAGCTCGGTATTACTTTGGTAGTCGAAGCCACGTACATTGACGGTAATTCCGAACCGTAAACGTTTGCAATCAGAGGTGTCAAATACGCGATGCCAACCCTTCAATAACCTATTCACCTTCCTCTTGAAGAATTCCATACTGTACCATATATTTCGTCTTAAAACTGATAATGGTAACGCTTTAACCGTCTCTACGTTTACTTCCTGATCAAAAATTTAACAATTAAATGGTAAACCACTATATAACCACTCTAAGTTATTTAAGGAGTTTTTGGCGGGATCTTGGTCTGTCATGTAGTGGGTTTTATTTTTTATTCATAATCTTGTGTTACTTGACTCAATATTGTGTAAAATTGGTGGTGTTTTATGTAATATAGTTTGTTTATTGTGCATAAGTGAAGTGAATGGAAAATAACACCACGGACCATGAATTCTGAGATGCCACAAAAATTCCATGGAAAGTTCTAACAAGTTGGCCACCATCTTGTTAGTTCATTGAAATTATATCAAGAAACTTGTAATATCGATACTCACTTGACAATGGTAGTGATAATCTAAAAGATTGGTTAAAGTCAAAAAAAAAAAAGAAAAGTTATTTAAGTTCAGTGGTATTGAGAACGCAACATCTTCAAGTCTGCCTGTCTAACCCTCTGTCCGGTAGTGCTCTTAACTAGAGAACTGGGTATGTAGAATGTGTTTTTAACTTGTATGACATTCCACTGGCATTAATAGGTTTAAGATATTAGAATTTGACCGAAACCCAATTAATATTTTGACGATTTAAAGATTTCATAATATTCCTGGTCATACATTATTCTAGCGTTTCAATTTTAAAATCATGATATAAATAAACATGAACCTTGAAGTACTCCACGAAATAACAAAAATACTCTTCAGTAAAATTATTCCGTGAGGTAACCTATTAAAAACAACAATACGGTAACATCCATCGATGGGATCCAATTACGTATTCAACTTGATCGCTGTACAATACGTTCCTAGAAGTACGTTGAAGAAAGGGCGCCAAGTTTCGCGCATGCGTTCCCCATATCAGCCGTTAGGAGCAGCAGTCATGTGGAGTCAGTCCCGCTGGATACGTCAGCTCGGGTGGACGCTGCAGATTCCCGTGAATTTCGGAATACGCGAGACGAAACGTAAATCGAAGTTGTTAATGGAAGTTGAGTGCAGGTAGAAACGTGAAATGCGTAATGTTCGCACTTGTGGTCGTGCTGCTGACAGTGGTAGACTCATGTATGCCGTGGTACCATCATCAGTTCGCAGTTTACCTGCCGGATGGGTCCGATAGCGCTCACGATGTCGCCCATAGGCATGGGTTCATCAATCATGGGGAGGTAAGGGCTTATATATCCGTCATACCAACAATCAATCCTTTGGCGGTGACATTCCAATTGTTTTTAGGAGTAGAATAAAATTTGACAGAACTCGTTTGTCACTAAACGTTTGTTTCTAAAAGACGCGCTGATAATTTAATAAATTACATGTCGTGGCTGTAACTGCTAATATGTGCTCTGTAAAAAACATTCACTCTAAGAAGAGTTATAAATTTTAAAAGTAAGAAATTTAACAATATCAAATACTAAGTTTAATTTAATGCATTTATAAAAAAAGAAACAGTATTAGAACTCTTCTAAAAGGTAAAATAATACATAGAGGATATTTCAAAGGCCATGATGATAATAGTCAATTTTATTAATCAAGTATATTCATTCTAAAATAGAGATCACAACGTAATACATTAGGTTGAGTTGTCTTCAATTCGATCTTTATTTCTATTATTGACCATATCCACGGTACAGCAAAGATGTCCCAATTTTACTACTTGAATGTGATACTTCATCCTTAATTTGGTAAAATTGTTTATCCAGAAATGAGAGATTCCTTTAGTTATCTCTATCAAAATATTTAAATATCGTATTCCAGTAACAGTTTGTAATTATTTTAAGGCCAACCAAAAATTTCTTCCCGAGGAAATTTACTAACTCTTACGTATTGACCATATGCCTATATGAAATTCCAAGAAAACAGTAGTTCTCTATTTTTTCCACTACATTCTTGTACTACAATTAACATTTCTCTGTCAGTTCTGATTTCCTCATAATATTTTTCTTGACCAGCAAACGATGGTTTTGTTAATTACATTCGAATTGCAACTCTCCTTATTTATTCCAATAGCGACGACTTCAAAAGATATAATTTATGGACCAAATCGAACTGATCTTTGAATACACGATTACAGAGTGTTATACAAGAAGAGAGGATTATGCTCATCGGTTGGTGATTACAAACTGAAAAGAAAGGTGACCGTTTGAATATTATGTATACGTGATCTTTCATGTATTTACGCTGAACTTACAGTAACATTAGATTGAAACCAGTTTTAAATAACTTTAGGATCGACAGCGCCATATATTTTGATATAAGTAAACAGAACTTAAGCCTAAAACTAGATTTAACTTTTCGACGCAAATTGCTTTTAACATTCTGTTTTTTGCAAACAATATTTATAATTAATTGTATTCAAACGCTTCATCGCTTTTAAAGATGGTAAAATGTCAACACAACTGTTCTCAATACATATTTACTACCTAAAATTCAAATTAGTCAATATATAATACTTAAATTTAGTTTTAAATTATATTATTAACTATCTGTTTAACTTATAAATATATAATTTATATTTCATGGGAAATTAATATTTTATCCCGATCAATTGTGGGCCTTTTAATTTTTTGACTGAAATTGTATTTTCTTATTCAGGTTATTTACCCATTTACTGATTTTCAGTCATCTCTGTCATTTTTTATAATTACTTCTTAGCTCTTTTGCAAAAGCCTAATGATACATAGTCTAAATAATATCCTCAAAAGTGATCCATATTGCTGTAAAAGGCTTGTGAAAATCACTTTGTTTCTGAAATTAAACCGAACAAATAATAGACACTAAACTTGTTTTATATATATGTATGGATTTACCATTAAATTATCAATATTAAGAACTTCCATTTATTCTATTTAGATTAATCTGATTAGACAAAAGTATGAAAGTGAAATAAGTAATGGTTTGAATGTAATTTTTGCTATGATTTTATAGTAATAAATTTCGTGTGTATGTTGGAAAATATCTGCAGAACTATTATCACGATTTCGATTTTTCCTTTACACTATATTTACTTACAATTATCGTGAATAAATTGAGGGACGATTGCACAGTTTTATGTCATTTCCAATAATACTTATTATTGTGTACAGAATAGATCACCTTGTAGGCGTAAACCGTGCGTGAATGACGAATGTGATCCCAATAAGCAATCCATCCGCGCGTTCTCTCGTTTACTATCCAGTGAGTGTATTTATTGATACATTACTGTCACGGCTTTCACTAAGTTAATGGATAGCGTTCATATAATTCTCCTTAAACGGACAATGATGGAGCGATGAGAATTAGTTTACAAATAAATAAGTATCTAATCTCGCTGTATAATAAATATTATCGTCCGGTAGCCGATGGGATTTCCCATTAGGAACATTTCATTTGTCTTATTTTTAACGGATTGTAAAAAGGAGGTTCTCTCAAATTTGTTATATTTTTTTAAACGTTTGTTACATTAAAACTTTTTCATTTTTAAACCGATTTGGAAAATACTGTTTTTATTGTAAATATAATCTTTTCAAGAGGATCCTATTTACAATAATCATAGTTCATTAGTATTGGACCTTGGATTTTGAAGATACGCTATGGAATTATTAAAAAAAATTGAATGAGACTATATAGTGATTGAAATATTGGTAGGTATCATATGACGATCCTAGACGAGTTATTTTCCAGGACATATTACGGCATTTATAGAGTAGATTTTATTGAAGTTAGTTTTATTTTATTTGTTCACATTTTATTATTAATTTAAATCATTGAGGTGTGATTCTTTTATTTTCATAGCTAAGAACTATATTACAATATGTTTCTATAAATTTGCATACAATTTGTAGGAAATAAAGAAAAAGTACTTTAATATCTATATATAATTTTTTTCTGTACGTGTGAATGTCACTGAAATCCTCCTAAACGGCTGGACCGAATTTGGTATGAAATGTTGTGTGCGTGTTCCAGTGATCCGAGAATGGCTTAGATTCATAATTGGACCCGGTAGGTGGCGCTGCGGTTGAATTTTAATTTTTTTTTATTATCACGGCAGGACAACGTAGTAGTATTGCTAGTAATAATATATATTAAAAATGTTGTATTCTGTAGGCAGTAGGTATTCGTTATGTAGTTGTTTTCATTTAAGTCTATATCGTCGTGATTTTACTCGTTCATTAGTCATTGTTTCAATTAATAAAACCTTTTTAAATATAATATTCTACATAATACAAATTACTATTTTATTCCGTTTTTAACCCTATTGTGGACGTATTTTCATGAATATAGACATTTAATTTTAGTTAAAAACGTTGAGAAAAATGCTTTGTCAGATCTAAGTATGAAATTAAAGCTTTTTATAAAGGGAGAAACCTTCACTCGCATTCTCGAATCACCGGAAATTAGTACTTCCGAGTTATTTCGAAAATCAAAAGATTTATTTAGAGTTTTATTGATTATTTTACTTATTTACGTTTAAAATTTTAATCATGTAATATACTAATTCTAGTAATAATGCTTTCCGAGAAGGTAGACATCGTGATGAAATCATTAGCATGGTGGTAGGGATTGTTCTAAGTCGTAAGTTAAATTGAAAATCCAATTACATATATATTTGTTCCAGTGGCTGCACTTAAGAGCCAGTCCTTCTCTAGGCTTAACATGTCCTTAGACCACATCATTTAATATCAGATGAGATTTTGGCGAAGCATTAAAATTTATCCTATTATTATAAATGCCAAAGTCAGTTTGTTTATTATGCTTCACACATTAACTACTAAACCAATCATTATGAAATTTCTCGTACAATTTGTCAAGGATACAGATAATGGCATAAGGATATCTAGAAAATTCTACTATTTCCTACGGACAGGTCAGGTCTAAATTAACACGAGCGAAACCGCGAGCTAAAGCTAGTTAGGCATTAAAAATACAAGCTGTCTCATAAAGTATATTTCCTAAAGTGGGTTTTACACGTGGATGTGTCTATTTATAGTTTTTTTAATTGTAATTTTGTGATTATTATTTAATTTCTATATCGTATTTATCGAGTGTAAGTTATCCTTGTCAATTTTCTTTATTATTATTGTTTAGCTCCGATAGAAAATTGTAATGATAAGTGATCTAAATGTTATTAAAGGTCTTCTATGACCTTCTATGGTCGCCAGACAAAGTATACAAAAGATTAACCCTTAAACAACAGACTTCAGTTTTTTATATCAATAGATGACAGTCAATTATGCTTTAGGAATAAATAACTTTATATTTAAATAAAGCAATTAAGTCCTTTTGTTATTTGAATACCATTTACGTTCCAATGGTGTCGTAATATTTGTGTTTCATAGAAATCTGTGTGTTTGTTGTTCTATCGGCCAGGAACTAGTTCCGAGCTTAATATATTCACGCTGTTATTTCAATTATCATAATAGAGCAATTTTCACAACCAATACTAAAGAAAATGTATGCCAACTAATTATTCTGAATAAATGTTATGAACATTTAGGTATACTAGTGGGCGCCCATTGGTCGACATTCAACGATAGTTCATTGATTTTTTAAAGTTTGAACTTTATTAGGGTTCTTTTGTCAACTTACTTCTATAATTAAAGGTGTTTATCATGGTTACTCAGTTATTATAATAATAGTTGTATATTATAATATCATTGTTGAATGTAGAATGAAATAGGATAATTGGAACGTAAGAGTAAAATAATACATTTTTTTTTTATATCATAGAAGGCAAACGAACAGGTGGGTCACCTGATGTAAGTGATCACCACCGTCCATGGACACTTGCAACACCAGGGGAGTCACAAGTGCGTTGCCAGCCTGTGTTGGGGAGGGAGGGGGGGAAGGAAGGAAAGGGGAAAGTGGAAGGGGAAGGGAGGTGGGTCTCCGGCGCTCTCACTGACCGAACGAAACGCAACAATACAAGCACTGTTACTTCACGTCGGTTTTCTGTGAGAGGGTGGTACTACCCCGGGCGAGCCGACCCATTCATAC
>MU159634.1:16904-51179 GCA_015888305.1 Antheraea pernyi
TGTCTGTCTGTTCGCGATAAACTCAAAAACTACTGAACGGATCTTCATGCGGTTTTCACCAGTGCATAAAGTGATTCATGAGAAACATTTTGGTATATCAATTCAATTTGGTCATTGTTAAGGATTGTTTTATAATCAGGGCGGGACAACGTCTGCCGGGCCAGCTAGTATACGTATATATACGTACTTCTAACAAGTGGAATTCCAATTAATATCATATTATACTGCTTTTACGCTTTCAGATGTTATTGAAAAATAATTTGTTGTTTGTGACATTATTTTGATTCTTAGTGTTGCTTTTTGTGTACTAATTCTTATGTACCTTGGCTTCTATTACTATGACGAACTGTAAATACCTAAGCTGCATTAGTACACGTATGCACCATGCATTCACCCTATTTAACTATAATATAACTAGCGGGCCAGGCAGACGTTGTCCCGCCATGATTATAAAAAAATCATTGACAAATTGTATATTAAAACGTTCCTCATGAGTCACTTTATCCACTGGTGAAAACCGCTTGAAAATCCGTTCAGTAGTTTTTGAGTTTATCGCGAACAGACAGACAGAAAGACGCGGTAGGGGACTTTGTTTTATACTATGTAATAATAATAATGATTAAGAAATTAAATGTTTATTACCGACGTTCCAGCGGTTTAGACACGGTATCATCAATGTCAGTAACGCAAGCATTATTAGCAGTTGCCCAGAGTGGACGGACCGTAGCTTGCGTTGTCCATCAACCTTCGTCGCAGTTATTTACTGCAGCTGATGACGTAATTCTACTAGCTAACGGGAGGACTTTATGCGCCGGTGCAATATCTGATATTCCAAGCACGTTAGCCAAAGCAGGATTCACATGCCCTCAATATTACAACATGGCAGATTATTGTAAGATTTTTATCTTTAATTTTTCGTACAAGACTGGTTTTCAAATTTTCAACTATATAAATAGAAAGTCATAACCGAGATTAATATTAGGGATATTATTGTAGTAAAAATAATAAATGAGTATTATATAATTCTATTATATATATATCAAATAATATGGTCAAGTATTATTTCGATAGTGGAAAGGCTAATTAACTAACCTGTAGTTATTATCAAATGTTGGTTACTCAATCAGCGATATCACATTTTAAATTTTTAATTCGTATATTTACCAGAATGTATTATAAATAAAACCATGCAATATATCAGTTTAAATAGACGCTTACATATGTAAACATTGTATATTATATTTAATTGTAAATTTTAATTATGATTTATTTTTTAGTATTAGAAATAGCAAGTAATATAAACTCACCGGGAAAAATATTGTTAGAACGTGAGGCGCACAGTTACGCGCAGGAAATGACCAAAACTGTGAAGAATGATTTTAATAATGGTAGCGTAAATGGTAAGCGTTATTAACTTATTATAACATTTCTCAAAATACTACAATAATTACAGAAAATAAGTGTACCTTCAATAGAAGTTAAATGTAACATTTTTCCCTCCAGAAAGTAGTAGTAATAATATTCGTCCAATATTCGTCGCACAGGCGAAGGAATGAATCCATACTGCCAGTTGTAAAGTTTAGGTCGTTCTTATGTATTCTTCAAGCAACTTTCTTCGTGTCCAAGTAAAATATAAAGTCATAAGCACCAAAACTTCTATATAATATTTCGTCCATATTCTTTTAACCCATATTTTTATCTTTTTAATATCTTTGTTAATAGTAGCGTACCATCTTCCTTTTGTCTGAATTATTTCGTTTCTCTCACCCAGAGTGTTTTTTTAATTTCCATCGTCGATTAGTTATTTCAACGTCATGTTAGAACTTTCCAGGGAGTTTTTGTGGCATCTTAGAATTCATGGCCCGTGCTATTATTTTCCATTCATTTCACTTATGCACAATAATCGAACTATATTACATAAAACACCACCAATTTTACACAATATAGAGTCAAGTAACACAAAATTACGAATAAAATATAAAATCCACTAAATGACTGACCAAAATCCTGCCAAAAACTCCCCCCTCCAGAAAGGCTTATGCTATTTAATATTACTGCACAAAGAATTAAACAGAAAAGAGGTTATATAGAAACAGTAAATAAAAATGTATTATCTAATTGTATTATCTAATTGTATATCTGTACTCTTATTTATTTTTAATAGATATCCTTTTGAGGGCTCAATATAATAACCTTCCGATGACCTTCATTTTATTTTATTGTATGTGAAACATCAACAAGAATTACACTATACCAATTACTTGATTCCTTACAAATAAGACAAAGGCAATTTTAATGATAGATATTAACGACGTGATAACACATTATGTGTAGTTAAATGATGAAACACAGGTATTATAATAATAAAATGTACACAACTGGTTTAGCTACAAAACCAATAAAATAAAACACCCGCTGTGTTATTACAAAAAAGTTAAATACATATTAAATACTTGGTTTAAAAAAGTTTCCTAATAAATGCACCGTGCTCGCCCGAAGCAAGTTCGCGTTGTCCCTTTTCACAAGTCTAACCTAACTTAACCAAAGCGAGACAAAAGAGCAAGATGGCGAACATTCAGCGACCGCGGTGCATTTGATATGAGACCTTTTTAAAGCCAGGGTTCAATACGTATTTAACTTTTTTATAATAACACCGCCGAAGTCCATTATTGCACCACTAAGCATAATGTAGACTACGCACAAAAACAATCAAACTATGTGTCCGGAATACTTAACACTCGATTATGCTAATATTTTACGAATATTTCATTACTTTAAACATGAGACAGATATATCCAGGTAACTTCAGACTGGTAGTTGAATTTTAATACCACGGTACCATGTAACTCAGATGTTTCATACTACTAAATAACTTAGAAAAGATGGGCTATCCATAGAAATACAAGTCATAATTAATCCAAACGTTTATTGCAGATCAATCACCTGAGTCAGAAGCATTATTAAATTCTATTACGCCTCCTTCAAATGGTTACGCTGCAAGTTGTTGCCAGCAATTCAGAGCATTATTGTGGAGATGCTTTCTAGGTACAGTCAGAGATATACATTTAACGCAGGTAAAACAATTGAATAAAATTATAGAAAGTAAATATAAACAAAGTACACAAACTTAAACTCAACTAACAAAACGTCAGCAATATTTGGATATCAAATGTCTTCTTTCTGTCCTTAGTAAAAAAAACAATACTCAAGTGACATTGTACATGACTTGCATATTTATTTTTTATTTATTTTCGAACTGACTACGCTATTGACCAAACAAGGTCTTAACAGCTTCACCGGACTACTTACTTGCATATTTATTTTTATATATAATACATAGATATAGTTACTGCCTTTGAGGTTCATTTACGCAAAAACTACTAAAACACTACATATGACTATGAACATTCAATGCAGAATTTTTGATAAATTACTCTATAGGATTTTATGGTATAATAGGCTACTTATTTTTTGTATTTGATTGAACCTGTCCCTTTTTAATGCCCAACGATGTTGTCAAGAATTAGCTAGTTAGAATATATTTATATAATTTTCTTACAAAAGATTCCGGATTCTACTAAACTGACTACACTTACAGTAAAGTAATAAGTTTGATTACTTGATGATGATAAATAAATTCATCCAAATAATTAATGAATCCTTAATGAGTCTTAATTTTAGTACCTTCTTCATTTCCAATTATACATAACTAATTTATAAAACATAATTATTAATTGTAATTAAACGTTACGTGAAATTCATTCCGGTTTTATATACAGACGAGTCAAAGGGTAAATACGACATTTATGTTTTTCAATTTAAGAGTTGACACTCACTTTCTTTCTCTTTTCAGATCCGGATAATAACTCATTTCATAGTAGCGTTACTACTGGGCGCACTATATCATGGTGTTGGAGAAGACGCTGGACGCATCACATCCAATGCAAGCTGTTTATTCTTCTTCTTACTATTCCTATTCTTCTCGAATGCCATGCCTACTATTCACACGTGTAAGTTTAATTTGAATAATTTCATATTAAAGCGTTATTAAGCAACAATATTCGTAATTCATAGGTTCTTCGTAATGCTCTGAAAAATCGGCGCGGAGGACAGACAAATTAGACAACCACCTCTCCTGTATAATGTTTATCTCATCGCTAGGCCGTTAATGTGAACCTTCTTCTTCTTCTTACCCTTATCCCACATAAGTAGGGTCGGTACAACATGTTTGTCATGTTGTGGTATATGATTTGGCTTAATTTTTACGATCGGCCGCCTGCCTGACATCAACCCTCCTTGGGATTATTTTGTTCTACCATTGTATTTATGATTATTATTATATAGTTACGAAGTCTGATGGGATCTTTTAGCCTTACAAATGTTCTGTAGGCTTTAGCTTTGGTAGGCTATTTATAGTATCTGCTTGAGCGGCATAACTGTTCCGGTTAAAAAGGAAGTTCTTCAAGATTATGGTTTGCTTGATATATTGCCATTTATATGTAGCAAAAAACTAGCCAACTTTAGACTATTCCCGAGGACTGTATATTCGGTATTTTTTTTACTGGATTCGTGGGTTCAGAGTTTTTTCAGTAATAATAATATAATATTAAATACAACAAACTAATATAATATGAAAACTATAATAGCATAATAAACGCAAATAATGTCAATGTCATTAATCAAGGCCGTGTGAATATTACTTAGTAAATCTGCAGATTTGCTGCGTTAATGTGCGAATTCGTAATTTTCCGTATCTGTATCCGTATTTTCATCGGCTCACCCTAGTTCATCTGTACAATACATAGATCATTTGTATAATAGAATAACTGATTCCTACAGTGCAGATAATTAATTATTAGCTATAATGTTTAAATTTACAGTTCCTGCGGAAGCAACCGTGGTGCTTCAAGAACATTTGAACAGGTGGTATTCCCTATCTGTCTACTGTATATGTAAAATAATCATCGATTTACCCATACAGGTAAGATTTGTTGTGTTGTTGTATTTACACTTTTCAGGATAAGGTTTATATGAAAGCAAATGGTTACAATTTTTTACGGAAAAGTAAAATATTTGGATTAGAAAATGTTCATATAAAAAACTTAATAAATAAGTGATTTATCAAACGTTACAAGCCCTGTATTACAACATACAATCGTTTTCTCTTGTAAATTAGTGTATTTTTACAGAAATGCGTTTATTAAAACTATATGTGTAAATTACAGGTTACAGGTTATATATCGTGCAATACAAATGTTTTTCAAGGTAGGGACAATCACCGGACTACTTACTTGCATATTTATTTCTATATATAATACATAGATATAGTTACTGCCTTTGAGGTTCATTTACGCAAAAACTACTAAAACACTACATATGACTATGAACATTCAATGCAGATTTTGGTAAATTACTCTATAGGATTTTATGGTATAATAGGCTACTTATTTTTTGTATTTGATTGAACCTGTCCCTTTTTAATGCCCAACGATGTTGTCAAGAATTAGCTAGTTAGAATATATTTATATAAGTTTCTTACAAAAGATTCCGGATTCTACTAAACTGACTACACTTACAGTAAAGTAATCAAACTTATAAATAAATTCATAAACATAATTAATCAATCCTTAATGAGTCTTAATTTTAGTACCTTCTTCATTTCCAATTATACATAACTAATTTATAAAACATAATTATTAATTGTAATTAAACGTTACGTGAAATTCATTCCGGTTTTATATACAGACGAGTCAAAGGGTAAATACGACATTTATGTTTTTCAATTTAAGAGTTGACACTCACTTTCTTTCTCTTTTCAGATCCGGATAATAACTCATTTCATAGTAGCGTTACTACTGGGCGCACTATATCATGGTGTTGGAGAAGACGCTGGACGCATCACATCCAATGCAAGCTGTTTATTCTTCTTCTTACTATTCCTATTCTTCTCGAATGCCATGCCTACTATTCACACGTGTAAGTTTAATTTGAATAATTTCATATTAAAGCTTTATTAAGCAACAATATTCGTAATTCATAGGTTCTTCGTAGTGCTCTGAAAAATCGGCGCGGAGGACAGACAAATTAGACAACCACCTCTCCTGTATAATGTTTATCTCATCGCTAGGCCGTTAATGTGAACCTTCTTCTTCTTCTTACCCTTATCCCACATAAGTAGGGTCGGTACAACATGTTTGTCATGTTGTGGTATATGATTTGGCTTAATTTTTACGATCGGCCGCCTGCCTGACATCAACCCTCCTTGGGATTATTTTGTTCTACCATTGTATTTATGATTATTATTATATAGTTACGAAGTCTGGTGGGATCTTTTAGCCTTACAAATGTTCTGTAGGCTTTAGCTTTGGTAGGCTATTTATAGTATCTGCTTGAGCGGCATAACTGTTCCGGTTAAAAAGGAAATTCTTCAAGATTATGGTTTGCTTGATATATTGCCATTTATATGTAGCAAAAAACTAGCCAACTTTAGACTATTCCCGAGGACTGTATATTCGGTATTTTTTTTACTGGATTCGTGGGTTCAGAGTTTTTTCAGTAATAATAATATAATATTAAATACAACAAACTAATATAATATGAAAACTATAATAGCATAATAAACGCAAATAATGTCAATGTCATTAATCAAGGCCGTGTGAATATTACTTAGTAAATCTGCAGATTTGCTGCGTTAATGTGCGAATTCGTAATTTTCCGTATCTGTATCCGTATTTTCATCGGCTCACCCTAGTTCATCTGTACAATACATAGATCATTTGTATAATAGAATAACTGATTCCTACAGTGCAGATAATTAATTATTAGCTATAATGTTTAAATTTACAGTTCCTGCGGAAGCAACCGTGGTGCTTCAAGAACATTTGAACAGGTGGTATTCCCTATCTGTCTACTGTATATGTAAAATAATCATCGATTTACCCATACAGGTAAGATTTGTTGTTTTTTCCTTTCATTTTAAAAACGGATGTACACGAAATTAATAGTAAATAATTTGGCTGTATTTTGCTATGCCGAATTACGTAAATCATTGTACACTTATATACTGTCCTCGAGAACCAGGTAGTCCGGTGAAGTTGGACGTAGTCCGGTGAAGCTGTTAAAACCTTCCTAGGTCAATAGCGTATTCAGTTTGGAGAAAAAAAAAACTCGAGATCCTTTTTGCCCGACATACATACGCAAAATAGAAACTTAGGTATAAATATGTGTTATTATTTATGTATAAGGTAGGGACATCTTAAAGATACATAAATGCCAAATTTAGATTCCTGTAATAATAATGTAACAGTAGCTTCTGCTCGAGACTTCTAAAGGAAAAAAAATAGAAGTGCATTAACAACACATTGCCTATACTGATTAACATAGAAAATAATAGATGGCGGTGTTAGCAAACTTTCGACTGCTGGATGCTCCCACTATGACATATATGTATAAGGTAGGGACAACATAAAGATACATAAATGTCAAATTTAGATTCCTGTAATAATAGCTAACAGTAGCTTCTGCTCGAGACTTCTAAAGGAAAAAAAACTCGATGTTGAAACATTCTTCATTGATGCTTCGCTCTTATTGGTATTAACGTGATGATATATAGCCTAAAGCCTTCTTCGACAAATGAGCTATCCAACACTGAAAGAATTTTTTAAATTGGTGCGGAACCTTGCATATTTCCATACAAACATTCATCCCCTATTTCCTATTGTTATTTTACACCCTTAAGGGTAAAACTTTTGGAAACTTTGAATGTCATATTTATTTATATCTAATCAACAGCTTAAAAGGTAAGTTTCAAGCTTGTGGACGGGTCAGCTTGTATTAGTATAAATTTTATTTATTAAAGTCTTGCCTGTATTATGCGCAAGCCCCGACTTAAGGCTATTTTCAGAGCATCCAAAAAGATTGATGACCTCGATGAGACTTTATTTGTCAGCAATCTCCGTTATTCAACTGCACTGTAATGATAACGTTTTTTGAATCTTAATCCGTATTTCTTCCCTCGACGAATTATATAATGAGAATTTACTTTTTTCTAGCTTATCTGCGCAACATTGTTCCTATTACCGGCATGGTATTTAACGTCGCAACCATTAGAGCCCCACAGAATATTACTTGGTTGGTTTGTTTGCGCACTTGTGACGATTCTTGCCCAAACATTTGGTTTAGTTGTCGGCGCTGCATGTGGAATGAAGGTAACAATACATTTTCATATATTATAACTAGCAACTTCCCGCGAGTTTGAACGAGTTTTCTATGCAGTACTTATTTAGGACTCATTTATTTTATATACTATAAACTGGCGGGCCCGTCGGACGTTTTTTTTTATATTATAGGATGCAAACGAACAGGCGGGTCACCTTATGGTAAGTGATCACCACTGTCCATAGACACTAGCAACACCAGGCGAGTCACAAGTGTGTTGCCAGCCTGTGTTTGGGAGGAGGAGCGAGTGGGAGGAGGAGGTGGACCTCCGGAGCTCTCTCTGACCGAACGAAACGTAATGCAAGCAATGTTACTTGACATCGGTGTTTCTGTGGGTTGGGTACCCCGGACGAGCCGACCCATTCATGCTGAATCCAGTAATAGCTTCAGCTTGGCTCTACCACCTACAAAAGGATTATGCTTTAACGATTATGGGACGTTATCCCGCCCTGATAATAGTATAGATTGATTGAAATATAACAATAATTCTTGGAGAAGTCGGAAAAATTCAAACGGCTTGGGAGATTTCATCGAAAACACTGCATAATCCTTTTAAGATATAACAATGTATGTTGGGTAAATAATTTGTCACGGATTTTTTTTATAATCATTCCCCACCTTAAGGGTTTAGTTTCCAAAAATCCTCCACAAGGTTTCCACCTATAGTAAAAAAAAACCAGCATCCTAATTTTCACGACCCTAGTTTCAGTATTTTGAGCTGTAATTTGATATGTTAGGCACTAGTTGTTTTATATACCTATATATATATATATATAGATTTAATGACCTATTAACAGATTCTCAGATCATCCTAACGCGAATCATATCAAATTTTATAACGAATCATTTACGGTTCAAGCTGTACTGCTATTGAACTCGCTCCCTTGTAATATTAGGCAAGCAAAATCCGTTACATAATTAAAAAAATATCTTCAACGGTATTAATTACCTTTCGCTATCGTAATTCGTTTTATTACGTTATTTCTGTAGTTTTGTAATTGCCATATTGCCACCGGGCATTTTGAAAATTAAATGTCTCCTAAGCTTTGCCTGTAAGCAATAAGGCCGCCTAACTGTACACATACATATATTGTAAATTGCTGCTTAATTTTGTTTATTTTATGTTTTATGTGCAAGTTTTTATTTTTTTATTTACAGCTCGGATTGTTCGTGATTCCAGCGGCAAACATACCGATGCTAATGTTTTCCGAATTCTTCATACCGTATAAAGAGATACCAGTTTACCTCCGTCCATTCGCGACGATCTCGTATTTCCGTTATGCATTCGATGCCCTTTTAGAAGCAGTATACGGGTTCGACCGTGAAAAACTACCTTGTCATAAGATATTCTGTATGTTCAGGAATCCTGAAGATTTTCTAAATTACATAGGACTTTCTAGGGACTTGAATAAAGATATTTTAGAAACAACACTTCTGTAAAATAATTATGAGAAATAGATATGTAACGGTTTCGTCCAGAACTATCTACAAGCTCTGTATACTTTGAACGCTAAAACACATACAAGTAATATTTGTAAAAATATTATCCATAACCCTAAAGCTAAAATATCTTTATTCAAGTCCCTAGAAAGTCCTATGTAATTTAGAAAATCTTCAGGATTCCTGAACATACAGAATATCTTATGACAAGGTAGTTTTTCACGGTCGAACCCGTATACTGCTTCTAAAAGGGCATCGAATGCATAACGGAAATACGAGATTGTCGCGAATGGACGGAGGTAAACTGGTATCTCTTTATACGGTATGAAGAATTCGGAAAACATTAGCATCGGTATGTTTGCCGCTGGAATCACGAACAATCCGAGCTGTAAATAAAAAAATAAAAACTTGCACATAAAACATAAAATAAACAAAATTAAGCAGCAATTTACAATATATGTATGTGTACAGTTAGGCGGCCTTATTGCTTACAGGCAAAGCTTAGGAGACATTTAATTTTCAAAATGCCCGGTGGCAATATGGCAATTACAAAACTACAGAAATAACGTAATAAAACGAATTACGATAGCGAAAGGTAATTAATACCGTTGAAGATATTTTTTTAATTATGTAACGGATTTTGCTTGCCTAATATTACAAGGGAGCGAGTTCAATAGCAGTACAGCTTGAACCGTAAATGATTCGTTATAAAATTTGGTGTGATTCCCGTCGGACGTTTTTTTTTATATTATAGGATGCAAACGAACAGGCGGGTCACCTTATGGTAAGTGATCACCACTGTCCATAGACACTAGCAACACCAGGCGAGTCACAAGTGTGTTGCCAGCCTGTGTTTGGGAGGAGGAGCGAGTGGGAGGAGGAGGTGGACCTCCGGAGCTCTCTCTGACCGAACGAAACGTAATGCAAGCAATGTTACTTGACATCGGTGTTTCTGTGGGTTGGGTACCCCGGACGAGCCGACCCATTCATGCTGAATCCAGTAATAGCTTCAGCTTGGCTCTACCACCTACAAAAGGATTATGCTTTAACGATTATGGGACGTTATCCCGCCCTGATAATAAAAAAACCTTGACAAACATATAGCTAAACCTTCCTCATGAATCATTTTATATAATGGTGAATCCGCATGAAAATCTGTTCAGTACTCTTTGGATTTATCGTGAACAGACAGACAGATAAACTTGACAGAGGACTTTGTTTCATAAAATGTAGTGATAGTTATATAAAAATATAATTAACTGACGGAAAAATGACGGATTTTCTTAGAAACCTTCATCCTTTTTTCCCCACCTTAAGGGTTTAGTTTCCAAAAATCCTCCACAAGGTTTCCACCTATAGTAAAAAAAAACCAGCATCCTAATTTTCACGACCCTAGTTTCAGTATTTTGAGCTGTAATTTGATATGTTAGGCACTAGTTGTTTTATATACCTATATATATATATATATAGATTTAATGACCTATTAACAGATTCTCAGATCATCCTAACGCGAATCATATCAAATTTTATAACGAATCATTTACGGTTCAAGCTGTACTGCTATTGAACTCGCTCCCTTGTAATATTAGGCAAGCAAAATCCGTTACATAATTAAAAAAATATCTTCAACGGTATTAATTACCTTTCGCTATCGTAATTCGTTTTATTACGTTATTTCTGTAGTTTTGTAATTGCCATATTGCCACCGGGCATTTTGAAAATTAAATGTCTCCTAAGCTTTGCCTGTAAGCAATAAGGCCGCCTAACTGTACACATACATATATTGTAAATTGCTGCTAAATAGAAACTTAGGTATAAATATGTGTTATTATTTATGTATAAGGTAGGGACATCTTAAAGATACATAAATGCCAAATTTAGATTCCTGTAATAATAATGTAACAGTAGCTTCTGCTCGAGACTTCTAAAGGAAAAAAAACTCGATGTTGAAACATTCTTCATTGATGCTTCGCTCTTCCTGGTATTAACGTGATGATATATAGCCTAAAGCCTTCCTTCCTCGATAAATGCTATTTAACACTGAAAGAATTTTTCAAATTGTACCAGTAGTTCCTGAGATTAGCGCGTTCAATCAAACAAACAAATCCTCCAGTTTTATAATCTATACTAATATTATAAAGAAGTAAAGTTTATGAGTTTGTGACGTTGTAGGGGGTAATATCAGGAACTACTAAACCGATTTTGTGAGTGCCACGTTATTTGTGAGTGTCATAGGCTATAAATCATCACGCTAAGACCAATAGGAGCGGAGCAACAATGAAAAATGTTTTAAAATCGGGGCTTTTTTTCTTTTGAGTGCTTCCGCTGCGTCTTAGCCCAAAATAACTATTCCACGCGTACGAAGTCGCGAGCAGAAGCTATTAACACTAATATTATAAAGAGGTAAAGTTTGTGAGGTTGTAGGGGGTAATATCTGGAAAGTCGGAGAAAAATGGTCGCCCGAAAATGTTTCTTACGAACGATGCCTTAACGATGAGAGACATATGATTGAGTTCTAGAGAAAAGTTGTAGCTTGATAATGCCTATTAAGCCTATGAAAGCCTATTACCGCCCAACGAAGTGGGGACGGGTCAGCTTGTATTAGTATAAATTTTATTTATTAAAGTCTTGCCTGTATTATGCGCAAGCCCCGACTTAAGGCTATTTTCAGAGCATCCAAAAAGATTGATGACCTCGATGAGTCTTTATTTGTCAGCAATCTCCGTTATTCAACTGCACTGTAATGATAACGTTTTTTGAATCTTAATCCGTATTTCTTCCCTCGACGAATTATATAATGAGAATTTACTTTTTTCTAGCTTATCTGCGCAACATTGTTCCTATTACCGGCATGGTATTTAACGTCGCAACCATTAGAGCCCCACAGAATATTACTTGGTTGGTTTGTTTGCGCACTTGTGACGATTCTTGCCCAAACATTTGGTTTAGTTGTCGGCGCTGCATGTGGAATGAAGGTAACAATACATTTTCATATATTATAACTAGCAACTTCCCGCGAGTTTGAACGAGTTTTCTATGCAGTACTTATTTAGGACTCATTTATTTTATATACTATAAACTGGCGGGCCCGTCGGACGTTTTTTTTTATATTATAGGATGCAAACGAACAGGCGGGTCACCTTATGGTAAGTGATCACCACTGTCCATAGACACTAGCAACACCAGGCGAGTCACAAGTGTGTTGCCAGCCTGTGTTTGGGAGGAGGAGCGAGTGGGAGGAGGAGGTGGACCTCCGGAGCTCTCTCTGACCGAACGAAACGTAATGCAAGCAATGTTACTTGACATCGGTGTTTCTGTGGGTTGGGTACCCCGGACGAGCCGACCCATTCATGCTGAATCCAGTAATAGCTTCAGCTTGGCTCTACCACCTACAAAAGGATTATGCTTTAACGATTATGGGACGTTATCCCGCCCTGATAATAAAAAAACCTTGACAAACATATAGCTAAACCTTCCTCATGAATCATTTTATATAATGGTGAATCCGCATGAAAATCTGTTCAGTACTCTTTGGATTTATCGTGAACAGACAGACAGATAAACTTGACAGAGGACTTTGTTTCATAAAATGTAGTGATAGTTATATAAAAATATAATTAACTGACGGAAAAATGACGGATTTTCTTAGAAACTTTCATCCTTTTTTCCCCACCTTAAGGGTTTAGTTTCCAAAAATCCTCCACAAGGTTTCCACCTATAGTAAAAAAAAACCAGCATCCTAATTTTCACGACCCTAGTTTCAGTATTTTGAGCTGTAATTTGATATGTTAGGCACTAGTTGTTTTATATACCTATATATATATATATATAGATTTAATGACCTATTAACAGATTCTCAGATCATCCTAACGAGAATCACACCAAATTTTATAACGAATCATTTACGGTTCAAGCTGTACTGTTATTGAACTCGCTCCCTTGTGATATTAGGCAAGCAAAATCCGTGACATTGTTTAAAAAATATCTTCAACGGTATTACCTTTCGTTATCGTAATTCGTTTTATTACGTTATTTCTGTAGTTTTGTAATTGCCATATTGCCACCGGGCATTTTGAAAATTAAATGTCTCCTAAGCTTTGCCTGTAAGCAATAAGGCCGCCTAACTGTACAAAACTTGCACATAAAACATAAAATAAACAAAATTAAGCAGCAATTTACAATATATGTATGTGTACAGTTAGGCGGCCTTATTGCTTACAGGAAAAGCTTAGGAGACATTTATTGTAAATTGCTGCTTAATTTTGTTTATTTTATGTTTTATGTGCAAGTTTTTATTTTTTTATTTACAGCTCGGATTGTTCGTGATTCCAGCGGCAAACATACCGATGCTAATGTTTTCCGAATTCTTCATACCGTATAAAGAGATACCAGTTTACCTCCGTCCATTCGCGACAATCTCGTATTTCCGTTATGCATTCGATGCCCTTTTAGAAGCAGTATACGGGTTCGACCGTGAAAAACTACCTTGTCATAAGATATTCTGTATGTTCAGGAATCCTGAAGATTTTCTAAATTACATAGGACTTTCTAGGGACTTGAATAAAGATATTTTAGCTTTAGGGTTATGGATAATATTTTTACAAATATTACTTGTATGTGTTTTAGCGTTTAAAGTATACAGAGCTTGTAGATAGTTCTGGAGGAAACCGTTTCATATATATTTCTCATAATTATTTTACAGAAGCGTTGTTTGTAAATTTATTTGTAGCAAATAATATAGTACAATTGCCACTAAGATCCGGTAATCTCCGGAACTACTAATACGATTCCGATAATTCTTGCACGAATAGGAAGCTACATTAACCTTGTACGCTTATAGGTTTAAGTTAGGTATTGTAAATAACGCGGGCGGTTTATAGTTATTTATAATTTATGTATCAATTTAGGATATCTATTACTTTTGGTGATCTGATGTTTTAATAGCATTATGCTTAAGTATTGTCAATAAAGCTAGTGTATTTACCAATAAGTCGAATAAAAGTTAAAAACAAAATAATTTATCTGTTTGATTGGACATGTATCTAACATAACAACACAAAAACTGTATGTTACAGTAGTAATTGATAATATATTATTTTGATTAGCCCCTGGATTGTACAAAACGGTGTTATTACAAGAAAGTTAAATATGTATTGAACCCTGGCTTTAAAAAGGTCTCATATTAAATGCACCGCGGTCGCTGAATGTTCGCCATCTTGCTCTTTGTCTCGCTTTAGTTGCGTTAGGTTAGACTTGTGAAAAAGGATAACGCGAACTTGCCACGGGCGAGCGCGGTGCTTTTATTAGGAAACTTTTTTAAATCAAGTATTTAATACATATTTAACTTTTTTGTAATAACACGGTAAGAGTTTAAGATCCATAAAACGAATGTAAACCTTATGATGCACTGGTAACATACTGTTGGTATCATACATTGTTTTTAAATACAGTCAGTATTTATTACAAAGTTTGAATAACTTTAACAATAACAATTTATGTAAAAAAAATTTAATGTCTACATGTTTAAAAATTTGGTCTGCGATTTTGAAAACTGGCTTTTATAAAATCAACCGAGGGATTAAATAACGCAATACTCAGAATATGTCTTTTATTACAGATGTCTGACAATGATTTTCTTATTGATACACCAGGTGAATGTTTAAAGGGTGTCACCGTTCAATCATGTGGTAACATTTAACATATAAAGTAATAAGTAGCTGGACGACAGAGCCTAGCTCGGTTCTTTAAAAAAACATTTTTAAATTAAAATAAACTGTTAGGTTTGCCTCAAAAAATTAGTATTTTTTATGAAAAAAAAGTATATTAAAAAAGATATCTCTTTTATAATTATTAATATAAAAAAAGTATGTGCTGAGATATCTCTTTTATAATTATAATTGTTTTTAAAAAACAATGTGCTGTCTCTTGGTTTCGAACTTGGATTAGACGGATTTTCGAAGCAACCGATTTCCATCTGCGCTATTTTCGTTTTGACAGTGGAAACGAAATTTACCTTTATATTATAGCTATATTTTTTCATTGCCTGAAAACTTAGATAAACACCGTTTTCTATGAATGAAATCTAGCTAGATCGATTTATCGTCTCCGAAACCGCCTACATACTAAGTTTCACGGAAATCGCTGCCGCCGTTTCCGAGATCCTGAATATATAACAATATAAAAATATACACGAATTGCTCGTTTAAAGGTATGGATAATATAAAAAAAAACTAATAAACAACAAAGAGAACCTTAGTTAAAGTTTGTTCTAAAACTTTTTAAAGTATGGGAACAATACTTTTAAACGTTAAAAATCACACCTAGGTTCAATGAACAAAACTGAAGGTGCGCTTTTCAAAGTTAATCATTACGTAACTGCTTATTGTCGAAATGCCGCACGGTCCTACAAAGAACAGCGGGGCGCGGGCGAAGGTGCGGGTCGTGGCCCGGAGTGCGCTACACAACGTGATTCACTGCTTCGGTTTTTTTTTTTTTTGAACTGACTACGTTATTGTCCAAGCAAGGTCTTAACAGCTTCACCGGACTAACACACTACTTGGGTATTTATTATACCAGTTCGTTTTTGCGTAAATCATCTGATGTTGAGTGTTTATCAGTTTTGCGTTTCTCGAGATAATTCGCTCAAA
This sequence comes from Antheraea pernyi, assembly GCA_015888305.1. Lineage (NCBI taxonomy): Eukaryota > Metazoa > Arthropoda > Insecta > Lepidoptera > Saturniidae > Antheraea > Antheraea pernyi. Next base: position 33,209 of record MU159634.1, read on the forward strand.
TATTAAGCACCTATTTATTTTTATTGATTTAGAACGAGAAGCAAGTATGAGTATGGGAATATTGCAACTTGTTAACCAGTCATGGTGTATAATAAACAAGCTTCCATACCATTGATATAAAATTTAATAAAAAACGATGAAATGATTAGGTAAATAGATGTATTTAGCGCTTATAATAAATACATTTAATGTATCATAAAATTATATTAATTTAACAATATACATAAACGAAGCTTTAGATCAAAAATCACAATACAATTTTCGTTATAGTATTTTTTATAATTTTGAACGTTTGCAACTAATATACAAATATTAAAGAAATCATATTTTAAATGACTAACAATAATATTAATATTAAACAACTGAAAAAAAATTCCCTTAGAATTATTATAGCTATTTGAAATAGCACTACAGTGACTAAATGTGCTTAGACTTGAATATTAAAATTAAATAATACTAAGCAATTGCAACGACATAAAACATCCCTGAAACCGATTTTACAAACAATACTGTATCGACTAAATAAATAATAAATGCACAAAGGTAAATCACATCGCCGTGTGGGTAGGTTTCTTTAGGTTTCTGTCAAGAGGATAGCATATAATTATTTTCAAAGCCTTATCATAACTTATCGTTGATAATTTCTTAGATCTATTCAGTTTATAGCCGTTGTATCAATGATATTATAACTATATAGATACGTCATAAGTACTTCGATAGCGCATGTAGTCCGGTGAAGCTGTTAAGACCTTGCTGGGTCAATAGCGTAGTCAGTTCGAAAAAAAAAAATACTTCGATAGCGCCTTGTTAAAACTTTGCTTATTTTTGAGGATTGCCCCGTCAATCCGCCCGTATCTAAGCAACATATAACTATTTCTTTTTCACCACCGATATTGAGAATAAGCCATCTTACTTCCACATTTTATATAAGACAGTGTGGCGTCACAATATTACTTTACGTATGTGTGCGTTATCGTGTCATTTGTTTTCTCAAAATATCATGTAGGTAACGTATCTTTAGTTATAATATCATTGTGGTGTATGATTCAAATCTGAAGAATTTTCGACTGTACTAGTAAATGTCATGATTCGCCTGACCTTCAGGACGATACCTGTTTTTCAGGGACGTCTTAAGTATATTCAGAGCCGAAGTGTAAAAATTAACTACGAAACTTATAAATATTAAAAATCATATGGTTTTTAACGGACTTCAAAAAGGAAAGGTTCCGTTTCAATTTATGTGCTCAACTTTCAAACTACATAATCGATTTTATTGACTTTATCGATGTGACAGTTACGAGAAAGTTTTAATATATAAAGTATATATGTAATTACCATGTATATAAGCCAACATAAAGATAATAACTAATTAATATTCATTATTAATTGTATAAATTGTTGATCGGTAAAATCATCGGTTTGTATTTTTATTAAATCTATCTGAATTTACACTGTACAGTTTTACCCTGGATTATATAGGTATTAAAAATACATTGCGTTCCTAATGCAAAAGGGCTCAGCAAAGCCAAAATGGCGCATATTTCTTTATTTATTTTCAACCGCATTGTAGACCTAAGCTTTAAAAAAATCCAAAACCAAAATAAATGTGTTGTTTTAGAATAAAACCTAATCTAACTGTTGTATCCCTTTTAGCATTCGGCACGCGATATATATTTTCTAAAGTAAAAAATCTTGTATTTATAAAACCTAGACTACCTTTTGGGGGTCGCCTTGCGTTGTCCTGACGCTACGCTTTGGGGTTGTAGTTCCAGGTTAAGGTGTCCCTTAGTAAAATATTATACGTACTATTGTTTTACAAATAATTTTATTACTGTATTATCTAATATAATCCTTGTATTTATTTATTATACAAGAATTTATGAGACAATATTTGAATGTCATATGTTCTTCAATTCTTATATATCAATAGAACTGCCATCACTTTGAAAATAAAGTAACATTTTGTTCAATAAAACATTAATAGCTCTATAAAATGACATTAAGCAGAGGCACACTCTACAAATACATGTTACGGTAACTTATTTAAGCTCTACCGGTGTTATTACAAAAAAGGTAAACACGTATTGAATACTTGTTTTAAAAAGGTTTCGAATTAAATGCACCGCGGTCGCTGAATGTTCGCCATCTCGCTCTTTTGTCTCGCTTTGATTACGTTAGGTTAGACTTGCGAAAAAGGATAACGCGAACTTGCCTCGGGCGAGCGCGGTGCATTTAATTCGAAACCTTTTTAAAGCAAGTATTTAACTGTTTTGTAATAACACCGTATAATTTTTACATTCCTTGTAATTGTCTCATGAAGCTCGACAACTGTGTTACAAATTTATAAAATGATACTCTCTGCAACTAATTATATCACATTCAATTAAATACATTTATTATACAAAATATAAATAAACAAACAAATTATAAGGGTAATTAAATTCATTTTCACAGCCAGCACTTCACGAAATACTCCGTGGTTATAAAAAACAAAGTCTTCGAACGGAATTATTCATAGAAGAATGGGATTTGTAATAAAATCATACGTACGACATAAACAGAACAAACCAATTACATTTATGTGGAAAAGTATAATTCTTGATTATAAACGATTTAAAAGAGACAAAGTATCGCATCTAATAACGCCGTCATGTACGTATAATTACCGAAATAAGATAAATTTTTAAACCTAAAAAGAACCAAGGTCTTGGGTTATCAATATAATAACTTGTATTATCAATATACGAATGATTCACATTTTAAGGAGTGGATTATCATGATAATTTCCACAAATCTTCTGAATTTGTTGTTAAGCTATTATGTAGATACCGATTCCTGATTGATAAATTTATCATTATCACTGACACTTTGTACATCTATAGCAATTTATACTAATATTATAAAGAGGTAAAGTTTGTGAGTTTGTGAGGTTGTAGGGGGTAATATCTGGATCTACTAAACCGATTTTGAAAATTCTTTTACCAAAAGAAAGCCACGTTATTTGTGAGTGTCATAGGCTATAGATTAACCCGAAAAATGACAAGACTCTTTTGTGATAATCAGATTTGCAAAGTAAATCGGAGAAAAAACGGTCGAACGAAATCGTTTCGTACGAACGCTGCCTTAACGATGAGAGATACGAGTATATGATCGAGTTCTAGAGAAAAGTTTGTAGAGCTTGATAATGCCTACAAAAAAATTAGCGATAGCATATGTCTAACTTTTTTATTTGTCACAAAAAGTAGTTTTTTTTATAATAAAAAATAATTGAAATCGTTAAGTGATGTTTATTGGTCATATTATCAACAACAATTATGTATTCATATCAATATGGCCACAGTAACGCTTGGCCGATTCAGCTAGTCTACTATAAATACGCGATTAATATTTTAAATATATCACAAAATTAACAGAGAAAAATTCACCTGAAAATGACATACATAATGAAAACTTAGGTACCTCCTTATATGTACGTATTGTAATCTATACCTCTTGGTATACAAGAGATAGGTGAATTAAAATTTATTAAAAATACAACTTGTCCGTGTGTTTTAAAACATTCATTAAAAATATGAACGCCATCCTACCACTATTCATCGTTTATGGAAAAGAAACGCATTACAATTCCCATAGCAACATCCGAAGTCATATCGTTGATGTATCATTTTTTTTTTTCGAACTGATTATGCTCTTGACTAAGCAAGGTCTTAACAGCTTCACCGGACTACTAAGGCGAGCACTTAAAACACTCAGCCGATTTTATTTTGACAACTAGCTCAAGGGTGCGCGGCACACTTCGGCATTGGCTGTTGCCTGATACATGCAATTCGCGACCTATCTGAGCTAACTCGCGACCTATCTGAGCTAACCTAAGCTAAGCTAACTATTCATACATATATGAGTTGTTGAAACATATATGTGTACCAAGCATACATCATACTCAACAACCCTTATATATATTTCGTATCGGATAATATTCTACACTATTTCAGTTTGATAAGGGAAAAAAAACCCTTCCACTTGCATGTGTAAGCGTGTATGCGTGTGTGGAGGTGATATATAACACAGTTGATGTATCATAGTAGCAGTCTCATTCATACTAAGGAACTAAACGTCTTTACAAAACCCATACTTCTTACTAAAGTAATTAGACGAAAAATAAACTAAACTATTATTCGGTTTATATATTTCTTTGGATCCTCTACATTTCAATGATACACTTGTCAGTCTTAATACTTATTATTTTAGATAATAGATGTTAACATGTTGCACTTTTGACAAAACGATCACTTGTGAGAGGACAGTTCAACAACGCCGGTCGGCGTTTAAGGCCGGTAAAGTACTTGCGATTCCCCTGGTGTTGCAATAGACACTAGTCTATGGACAGCGGTGAACACCATTAGGTGACCCTCCTGGTCGTTCGCGCCATATAAGAAAAATAATCGTTGTTGATATATTTTACAGTGCAATATTCACTGCAAATAATTCTTACTTATTCAAATTTTTTATTATCGCTTAAAACGAAACCCTACTGGTATAAGTTTATAGCCTCAAATTTATTACAGAAATTGAACAAAACTATTAATACAAATAATTATTACCTAACAATACATAGTGATTTTGCATGAAACTAAGTTTCAATATTAAGCATAACTTATTTGCTGAACTTTGAACTAACTGCATAGTAAAAAGCACAGTACATCGTTAATTATTATAACCTTTACCGTCTGTATATATATTGTTATTGTTGGATTCACTAAAAAAGGATATAAAGCGAATCCAACTGTTTTTTCCAACTAAAAATATTTGAAACAACATCAGAATACATTAATATACCAATTAAATGGATGTATTTAATATTCAATTGCTTCAACAAATATGTCTACTCTTTGGCTCAAGCAAATAACAATAGCAAGCAATTAATAACTAGAAATATTCAGAACAGTCAGCATTTTTTAATAATAGGTATGTATTATACATAGTAACTGCTTATAAAATTATGTCTTTATCTATGAAATTACGGATTTTGACTACTGGCTAGTATGAAAACCGATCTTTTAGTTTACTTAGAATTCTAAATTCAAATTAATTGTATAATATAGCTGACATGTATTTTAAAAAATCAGTTGTACATATTTATCGGCTTTTAAGTTGTTTTTTTTAATTGCTGTACATGCGTCCACTCACTTATAAATTAAGTAGTCCGGTGAAGCTATTAAGACCTTGCTAGGTCAATAGCGTAGTCAGTTCGAGAAAAAAAACTTATAAATTAAAATTGCGTGTTATTTGCGAATAAGTGTCCAGCCATATCATGTCGTTAAAATAGCACCAAGGTCCATGTATGGTCCAAGTACCTAAATATTCTACCTTAAGAATGAACTCTGTGGTTAACCTGGGACGAAGATCGATAAAGATGAACTGAAAGACATAGCGGCAACAGATTCCTCCCAAATCACTTCGAAATTAACAATAGCCTTCAATGCAAGTGATAAAACGATATTGATTTATTTATATCTAATCGGAAAGTTAAATAAGATCGAAACGTGGTTACCCTATGAACTCACTGTATAACAACAAAATCGCATCGAAACGTGCATTGACTTGTTGAATAGGTATACAAATGAATGGATTCGGAACCAGATCGTCACGTGTGCTGAAAAATCGATCCGATACGGCAAAAGACATCCTCTATTGCTCTAGTTACATACAGGGGTACCAGGCAAGCAATTTCCAAAACGCAAATTGATTTAAAAGCTGCTTGTTTTTTTTTTTGTATCATAGGAGGCAAACGAACAGGTGGGTCACCTGATGTTAAGTGATCACCACCGTTCATAAACACTTGCAACACCAAGGGAGGCGCAAGTGCGTTGCCAGCTGTGTTTGGGGGAGGGGGAGGGGAGATATCCGGCGCAATCACTGACCGAACGAAACACAACAATGCGTGCACTGTTAGTTCACATGGGTGTTTCTGTGTGTCGGGTGGTAGTACCCCGGGCGAGCAGACCCATTCATGCTGAAACCAGTAATAGCTTCAGCGTAGCTCAACCACCTATCGAAGCTTTTGATTCTGTGGTGGACCTGTGTCGGTATTATTCATTACAGCTGGTTAAGACCCGACTCAAAAATTACTGCAAAGGTGTACTATGAAGAATAGCAAAAGTCATGCACAAGCTCAGTGTCAAACGACCTAATCTTGTTAATTGTTTTACTCCTTACATTGTATACTCCTTCTTCATGGCAAAGCCCATCCACACATCACGAAACAAATTGTCATAAGCGAGCGGAGCTAAGCGAGCTTTCTAAGCGAAAGTAACGTCCACCCTAATATTTAATTATGGATGTGCGCCAGCTAATGCCTTTATTAATAAAAAAAAAACTGTCTAAAAAGTACAGGAGAATCTAAATTTACCAGAAATTGTTCCAATTGATTTCTACTTTTTTCTGAGTTTAGATAACTTTTTACAAGGAATAAATATCAAATCCGGCGAGGTGATTAAAAACGCCTTAATTGATTGCAGTCCTCAGGATTTCCACATCAGAGGCATTAATGAACCTCTATTTAAGTGGCAAAAGTGCATCCACAATAATGGCCAGTATTTCGATTAATAAATATATGAAATATCAATGAAAAAATTTTGATTTTCTATATAAAATGGCAATTTCATAGGAAAAGACTTAATTGATTTGTACACAATAATTAAATAGTGTAATACTATACAATACAGATGTAATACTCTTGAATGTACTTGTTTGAACGTAAGCTGATATACCAGTGAAAAAATAACAGCTTGTCCACTTCGTTCTTCAGCCCCAATGACTATACTATTATATGATCTTTAATCATGTAAAGAGCATATAAAGAATAATCCTTTAATTTTTTTACCCACAAGGGTATTACAATAAAGCACAATGCATGCAGTCTCAAAGCATGAACTGCGCAAACGTTAAGTATACTAAAAGTTGTAATGTTGATTCAATAAGAGTACTTGGTTATACTAAAGTTTGCACCTTCCACATAAATGTCTATGTCGTACTATCTGTAATTATAATATATATTATCACAAAGATGTCAGTTACGTACACATTCTCTGTACATTTGTTCTATACATTGTCATTTCTTTACAAGAGTACTACGAGGGTATTTCGGTAAGCTTAAGAAGTTTCCTGAAACAAATAAAAACTTTTTTAATACCATATCACATATACAAAGGCTTTAAGTATAATTGCATGCATTATTAAAAAAACTTACCTACAATAATCCGGCGGCAAAGTTAATACTTTATACCACAGTAGCACAGTTAAGGCGATGCTCCAAGTTCTTAGAGGCCCAAACACGAATGACATCGTACCATACTCTAACCAAGAGAAATAAGCTAATAGCAACTGTATTGACAGCAAAAATATGAAAGGCAAGTTTTTAATAAGCCGCCTTATGCCTCTTCCGTTATTTCCATACAGTCGCATGTCCAAACAATATGCCAATACAAAAATTAATGGTATTTGTACAAACATTAGTTGCACCCCGCCATACATGTAAGTAAAAGGTTCGGGTAAAAATGCTCCTTTTATTACTATTCCCCAAGCAAAAATTACCCCAATGTGGCCATCTATAAATTCACCGATCGACCACGGTCCAAATGGCATATAGACAGCATACAGCACAAGAGGATAAAAAACACGATCAATTTTGCTCAATAACCAAACCCTTCGTAGTAGATAACTTCCCAATTTTCTATAGTATCTCGGTGGATGCTTCTGGAATCGTAATAATACTAGTGGGAGAACATTGGTGAGAAGCAGAGTTCCGAATATTGTCTGAAACTATAAAAGAAGTAATTAATAACATTGCTAAGTTAACATACATAATACAGGCATTTAATACTAATAAAAATTTATACTCAAACAAAAACTTAACAAAGAAAACACCTGTGTAGCTCAATATATCTTGCAAAGTAAACAATATCGGCGTCTCGATTGTATATACATAGAATATATAATTAAGGGGGGAGCCATTCCCACATATTACTTATCACATTATATGAATCTTAAAACTGAATGTTCCTTAAATTTATATATATTTACTAGCGGGCCCGGATGACGTTGTCCCGCCCGGATTATAAAAAAATCCTAGACAAATTACATACCAAACCGTTCCTGAATCCTGAACGTTCATGAATCACTTTATCCAATGAAAACTGCTTGAAAATCCGTTCAGTAGTTTTTGAGTTTATCGCGAACAGACAGACAGAGAGACGCAGTAGGGGACTTTATTTTATACTATGTAATGATTTTATTGCTATAAAATTTGTTTTTTTTAAAATATAACTTTTTCAATAAATTACAATATTTGTATATTACTTTTTCAGTTCGAAAATATACATGAAATTTATATTTAGGGCATAACATATTTAGGACAAAAAATTAATTTATAAACTACTTGTTAATTTACTGAATTTAGTGATTTAAATGAATGATAGTCGAATCCATATGCTATGCTTATGGTTAAATTGAATATGAGCAATTTCGAAAACTTCTATGACATTTTCAACAAGAGCCCTGATGTCATTAAAAAGTATCATATTGACTGACTTTAAAGATAAAGAACTTCAGTAACTTGCATTTCTTAAATACAATTCTTTTTCTTGAGGGATAAAACTACTTCTCATTTAACCAATCTGTGCAACCATCAAGTCCAGGATTCAATTTTCAAAATTGTTGGCCCCTTAATTATAATGCATAAAATTATCCTGATAATCTATTAATATAGATTTTATGAACAGTCTATTCCCACATAATATACATATTATGTTGATAATTTTCACATTTAAAAGGTAATTTTAATGTAATAAAAAAATCTTACCACCACAGCTGCATTTAACATTAATAAAATTCGAGGTATTATATTAAAACTCAGTGAAGTGCCATCTATAGAAAAAGGATGTTCGAGTTTAGCTTGTCTTCCTAATTCGTCTATAACAATAACATTCAATTGATGTAAACCATTTTTAAATAATTGCGATAACCAATGACAAGTATACAGAGGCCCATTTTTGTGACTACACTTCATCCAGCTTTCATTATCAAAAGAAATTTTCACACTATTTATATCAACATCACTAAACGCAAGTATTCTTACATGAGTGGACTCTGATATCAACTGTAATGGTTCACGTCCAGCCATTGTATATCTAGCATGCTTTGGATTTGTCACCAGCACCAATGGCCATGTATTATGTTTTTGGTCAACAAACGAAAAATGCCCATGATCAATAGCAGCCAGACGGAACATTCTGTTGTCCTTCCAATCTCCAAGTTCAAGCTCAAGGTATCCTCTCTTTTGTTTTGTATACATTTGTGGAACAATGCCACCCATAGAATGCAAATGTCCACACACATATACCTGTGAACCTTGACTGCTGCCTATTAGTTGACGAATATCAAACCTTTGCATATCTTTCTCAAGTGATAATATACATGAAGTAGGATAATGACCGAACCAAACAATATGATCAGCATTAGCATCAGCTTCTGCTTTTAATTTTTGTAGATGTTGTTGCTCTGGAATATCTAATATTCCTATGAAGTTGAAAGGTCTTCTTAGACCTGGAAAACAATATCGGCGTCTCGATTGTATATACATAGAATATATAATTAAGGGGGGAGCCATTCCCACATATTACTTATCACATTATATGAATCTTAAAACTGAATGTTCCTTAAATTTATATATATTTACTAGCGGGCCCGGATGACGTTGTCCCGCCCGGATTATAAAAAAATCCTAGACAAATTACATACCAAACCGTTCCTGAATCCTGAACGTTCATGAATCACTTTATCCAATGAAAACTGCTTGAAAATCCGTTCAGTAGTTTTTGAGTTTATCGCGAACAGACAGACAGAGAGACGCAGTAGGGGACTTTATTTTATACTATGTAATGATTTTATTGCTATAAAATTTGTTTTTTTTAAAATATAACTTTTTCAATAAATTACAATATTTGTATATTACTTTTTCAGTTCGAAAATATACATGAAATTTATATTTAGGGCATAACATATTTAGGACAAAAAATTAATTTATAAACTACTTGTTAATTTACTGAATTTAGTGATTTAAATGAATGATAGTCGAATCCATATGCTATGCTTATGGTTAAATTGAATATGAGCAATTTCGAAAACTTCTATGACATTTTCAACAAGAGCCCTGATGTCATTAAAAAGTATCATATTGACTGACTTTAAAGATAAAGAACTTCAGTAACTTGCATTTCTTAAATACAATTCTTTTTCTTGAGGGATAAAACTACTTCTCATTTAACCAATCTGTGCAACCATCAAGTCCAGGATTCAATTTTCAAAATTGTTGGCCCCTTAATTATAATGCATAAAATTATCCTGATAATCTATTAATATAGATTTTATGAACAGTCTATTCCCACATAATATACATATTATGTTGATAATTTTCACATTTAAAAGGTAATTTTAATGTAATAAAAAAATCTTACCACCACAGCTGCATTTAACATTAATAAAATTCGAGGTATTATATTAAAACTCAGTGAAGTGCCATCTATAGAAAAAGGATGTTCGAGTTTAGCTTGTCTTCCTAATTCGTCTATAACAATAACATTCAATTGATGTAAACCATTTTTAAATAATTGCGATAACCAATGACAAGTATACAGAGGCCCATTTTTGTGACTACACTTCATCCAGCTTTCATTATCAAAAGAAATTTTCACACTATTTATATCAACATCACTAAACGCAAGTATTCTTACATGAGTGGACTCTGATATCAACTGTAATGGTTCACGTCCAGCCATTGTATATCTAGCATGCTTTGGATTTGTCACCAGCACCAATGGCCATGTATTATGTTTTTGGTCAACAAACGAAAAATGCCCATGATCAATAGCAGCCAGACGGAACATTCTGTTGTCCTTCCAATCTCCAAGTTCAAGCTCAAGGTATCCTCTCTTTTGTTTTGTATACATTTGTGGAACAATGCCACCCATAGAATGCAAATGTCCACACACATATACCTGTGAACCTTGACTGCTGCCTATTAGTTGACGAATATCAAACCTTTGCATATCTTTCTCAAGTGATAATATACATGAAGTAGGATAATGACCGAACCAAACAATATGATCAGCATTAGCATCAGCTTCTGCTTTTAATTTTTGTAGATGTTGTTGCTCTGGAATATCTAATATTCCTATGAAGTTGAAAGGTCTTCTTAGACCTGGATCTGGACATGCGTCAACCCCTAGAAATGCTACTTTTACACCATTTTTCTGCAGTGAATACATATATGACTTGGAATGAGTGGCACCTTGAACTGAATAATTTCTAAAAAAATTCTCTTGGGAGTTTATTGTCCTGATGTTGAAATTATCTAAAAAGTAATATTATTAATGTAATAAATATTACTGACATTAAAAAAAAATACAAATAATTGCAAATGTTAACATACCATGGTTTCCTCTTATATCCAACCATACTGTGTCTTCAGTGACACCAGACTCTTTGATGATATTATGATAATACACCCATTCTGTTTTTACTTGAGAACTACCTAAATTATCCTTAGCTTTTGCATCTGTAAGATCTCCTGTGGCCAGGACCACTGCTGGTTTAATTTTCCGCACAGTAATATCACAAAATTGTTGAAACTGTGATATTCTTCCTGGGTCACGGAATATGCTTATATGCAAATCAGAAATCTAAAAATGATTCCAAAATATGATGAGGCCTTGTAATTATTTAGAATATTTTATATCTAACGTACAAAGGGATGTTATTAACAAAGAATGTAAAATAAAAAATATAATATCACAATTTATATAAACAATATAAAATTATATTTCAAATAAAGAAACACATAGATTAATGATCTGCACAAAGTATACTTTCTTATCTAATATTAAATTAGTTTATATTCTAAAATCAAAGACTTTTATAATATAGTTACACACTATTGAAATGCATTATTTTAACATTCCTAAGTACCTACTATCATAAATAATAAATAGAAATGTGTCTAACCTATACTAAACTCAGGCTCAGGTTTACAATTGCCAACAGATAATTCCAGAATCTAGAACTTTAGAATTTAAGAGAAATGTTACTGTGATTTAATACAATTTTATTGTTTTTTTTTCATAATCATCTCTTTACTTTAATACACAGGGGTGCCACAGATTTTCAAATAAAATATTAAATTAACATAACAAAGTTATTTTAATTATTTATATTGTGAAATTTTAATTATTTAAATGTTGATATCTATTGTCATTGTTCCAAGCATAATAACACATAATGATGACCAATATCTAAGCTTAACACTTGTTGTCAGTAAAATAAAGTGTTAGAACAATGGTTATACAGATTTGAGGATTTATTGACAATGACTATTACCTATTCTATAACTACAATTATTCGAGCCACTAGCTACCAGTACATGTAATGATTAATCTCAAAACATGAGTTCCAAAGGTCATAATCCAGTTAGCCATGGGTAGGCTGATACACCATAAAACTAAATGTTAAGTTTAAAAAATTAAAGTAGATGCCTATCATTCAACAAAAAACTAGGTGTATTCTTATTTCTAATATCAATACACAAGGAAACTGTTTTAAAAATAATGTAGTTATTTGTGTAAGCCTGAAATTACGGATATTATGTTATCAAATTAATTTGTTTCATCACTTTCACAGGCAATTTTAAGAGTAAAATTATTATTATCAAACTTAATAAAAATGAAATAGAAAAATATAAATAAATAATTGTAAGGATCAGTTTAACAATCTCTTTGTTTTATTAACAAATTGCGTCACAATAGCCCTTCTGCGTAACAATGTAACAATGAAACTTATGTACTTTTTTTAATACTTACTTGCAAAAACCATATTAAATTCTCTGAAGTATCTGTAATTTGTGTGTATTTATTGCCTAAATATTTGGTATAGTTTGCCCCTTCGTAGTCATTTTCAACTTGAAAATAATGGTCTGTAGCTATAATATTTCGTAAATTTGCCATAAATATTGATAACAATAACAATACGAAGATAAGCCATACTGCTGCCTTTGAAAATATCATCTTTCGGCAATATGATATCCGGAATATTCACTACATAATAAGTATTCACAAAAAATAAGCTGTTCTCTCACAATTGTTGTTCAATTCTTGAGGAGAACTAACTTATATGGTATTTTATAACTTTATACAAAACTGTCGTCATGTAGATAGTCATTTGACATTACACTTTCTACGTTTGACATAATATGACAATTACTGACATTTAGTATCAGCCATCAGGCATTGCAGTGAATACATGGAATGAACATTATATTAAAATTATTTATATATTATATAACAGTCATAAACAATTCATGTATAACTATTATTTTTCATATAATATAAAATATAATTTATTACGTAATATAATAAATTCAAAATATTTGCTATATATGACACGAGTCGAGTATGATTTTATATTACCTACTACATGAGAATTCGCAGACTATATACACTTGTTATATACCTTACGGACATAAAGTTTCACAAATGTGTGACTTTAAATACGAAACTGTTGGATTGTTGTTTTCATATATAAAAAAAGATCATTCATCTAAAACCCTTTGGACGTTTATTACGTTTATTTTAATCTTAGTTTAGCGATGACAACAAAATGGCGTTGGCATAGGATCCCTTCGCATATGCTACTTTATGCGTTATCGGCACGAGGGTTTAAGAGTTTAGATATTTAAAAAATGTTCACAGGAAAAACCTAAAATATTTGAAGCCACTGAGCCCCCAGTGACCATAATTGTCACGATATATCAAAGGTTCAACAAATTTAATTTCACTGCGATCTAATTATTTATAACGAACTACTATAGCTATTAACCTTCACGCCTAATAAATCGTGTCGTTTAAAAAATCTGTGTTATTATATAATACAAGGATTTTTCGCTATTATAGCTGTTAAAACAAAATGTGTTGCCTGATAGTGCTGTAAATCGTTATTATTAAATCTAATTGTTATTGTAATAGAATTTTTAAGTTGTGCAAATCATAAAATTGAATTTTCGATATATGATATTTATCCAGAATATCTAACATTAAGGCTGAGTTGCACCAGTTAATATTAACGTTAAAAATTCTGTTAAAGTTAGGCCGAGTTGCACCAGTCAATGTTAAAGTTAAAAACTCGGTTAAAGTTATTGTTAAGCAAAAAACGGGTTGCACCAGTTGACAATGGTTAAAATGACGTCACGATTTAACGTTAACTATTACGGCTCGATGTTGGCCGGTTAACGTTATTGTTATTGTCAATTTTTGAATCTGTTGTCAAGTTCAATAGTAAAAACTTTAAAATATTATGTTGTTGCTGAGAGACATCATGTGGGAAACTGAAAATAGTTCTTCCGATGGCGAAACTAGTATATTTGAAGATAATTTGAGTCTTAAGGAAAAAAATGTTTATCTTTCTAGAATTTATCGGTTTGCAAAATGGGACGAAGAATTATTCTTGAAGGGTTTCTAAAAAATTAGCAAACGCATTGGCTTTGTACCATGAAGTATGAACTATTTCTGTTTACACATTATTAAAACTCAATATGTACCACAAAATATAATATATAATAAAATATATGATATACTTGTTTTACTTTTCTCCGAATTAACCATTTATATAAATATATCAATACTTAAATATCTAATATACAACTTCACTGAAACAGATGCAAAGTAAATAACAAAGGAAAGTAATTACCGCATCGATTTTTGGTCGCAATGAACATCTGGTTAAAGATATAGCATAGGCTTGCCAAGTAAAAAAATGTTACCCTCTTTGATTTTTGGGACTAATTACATTGTTTAGGCAGTAACCCGAATAACTTTAACAATTACAAAGCGTTTGATGGTGCAACTGGTTTTGGTAAATTTATTTGTTAGTGGCTCTTGTAATTTTTTTTTTTCGAACTGACTACGCTATTGACCAAGCAAGGTCTTAACAGCTTCACCGGACTATGGCTCTTGTCATTGTTATAGTTAACTTTAACGGTTACAATAACCAACATTTTGGTGCAACTCAGCCTAAGAGTTAACTTGCAAAAAGTAAATAAAAAGTTTGTACCTTTTTTAACATTCTCGGATCGTTGTCATTCATCATATTTTTAATTATACTTTCTATTAATGCCAGTTAATAGATTATATTAGTTGAAAAGTGAATGTATATAGCAATTTCTGCGATATAATAATTGGAAACTAAAGTTTACGAAAAATATCATAATTAAAACTGCTTTACATTTTACAATCGTTGACAAAATATTCAAAAGAGGAAATTGGTAATCAAAACAGATATAGTTAATCCATACATTTTATATAATCTGTAGCTTAAAATTTGGTTTAAATTACATTTTTTTAATATTTTTTGAGATTTCACATAAAATAAGAATAGAATAATTTCACATAAAATATTTTATTTTAGGACGTAAGACATACCGTAATATGTATATATTTGCTTCTATAAAAATATACTGTTACATAAGTGTGATAATATCGAAGTATTTTAATTGGTTGTCTCAGTGTTTTTATAGATTTATTTGAATTTCATTAGAAACTGATTGATTTGTATTCAGACAATGTTTCAGTGCAGTAATTCTTTCTGCATTGTGATTTTTGATATTGACGAATTCTTAAAAAAACGCAATCAAGTTGACTTGTATTTATTTTATTATTAGCTTATACCCGCGACTTCGTCTGCTTTATAGGCATAACAAAAATATATTTAATGGACACAACGAAACGCAAAAAAAATACAATAGATATTTTTGTGACAAAACATATTCAGCCTTTTATAGTGCTTATATAAAAAAAAACTTTATATTAAATGAACATTCGTGACATTGTGTCTGTTAAATAAGAATCGAATGTTTATGAATTAAGGTAAAAAAATTGTTCGAAAATATATCCAGTTTTTTTTTTTTTTTCAAACTGACTACGCTATTGACCAAGCAAGGTCTTAACAACTTCACCGGACTACAATATATATCCAGTTGTTTTTGCGTGATGCACGCACAACGGTAGATCTCTATCATTTTTTTAATATAATAATAAGATTAAACTATTAGTAATATAAGCTAAAAAACATATAAGCTATTAGTAACCTTGTTGTATGTACCTTTTAGTTAAATTATGAAATGTATAAATAGCTAGTTGCTGTATTTCCTAGTAATTAATAAAAAATTGCATTTCGTTAAAGTTTGTAATATTATTTTATATTTACTTTTATCGGATAAAGCCAATATGTATCCCTAAAATGTGAGGTGGAAAAGAATCTCACGTCACATAAAATTGCAACATTACGTTACATAATTCATTAAGGCCACGATTTAATCGTCGCGGTATAAAAGTGACGGATAGTCAAACATATTAAAATAGTAACCTATATACTAGTATACACAAACATATTTAGATGAGCGCAAAGAAAGGTAGAATATAACAGGAAATATTTTCTTATTTCTTACTGATCAAATATACCAGTATTTTATTTGAAAAAAAAAATGAATTGAATTTTATTTACGACTTTCATGTGGGAGTTTTGGCGGGATATTGGTACGTCATGTAATGGATTTTATATTTTATTCATAATCTTGTGTTATTTGGCTCTATATTTTGTAATATTGGCGGTGTTTACGTAATATAGTTTACTTATTGTACACAAGTGAAGTGGATGAAAAACCACGGAACATAGATTCTGACTTTCCACAAAAACTCACTGGAAAGTTCTAACAAGACGACCACCATGTTAGTTCATTGAAATGATTGCAAGAAACTGATATCATCGCCTACTCGACAATGGCAGTAACAATGTACTTGAAGAATAGTTGTCAAAAATAAAATTTAATACTTCCTTTTTTTTCTGACAAAAAAAATTTTAATGAAGGGAACTTTACTTGATAACTTTGAGTTATATTGCCAGATCTCATCATTCCGCAGGTACCTAAAGCTGTAACTTTCGTAAAATTCTGGCTCCGATATGGAGCAAGACCCTCCTGCTCAGCAAGATCCTCCTGCTGAGCAAGCCCCTCCTGCAGACGATGGCTTCACCACCGTCACGCACCGCAAACCGCGCAAAAAGCGCACCAACTCCTCATCAGATCCGGAAGGCAGTTTGCCCTCCAAAAAAATAGTCAATGTCGATGGCGCGAAAGTGCCAAAGACGACACCAGCGCCCTCTAGACCCGCTTCGCCTAAAACTGCGGGTACCGCAGTTTCGGGCAAAAAGCCCCGCCCACCGCCCCCCGTTACGATCCAAGACAAAGCGTCTTGGGTTGAAATTTCTAGCCTGCTGGAAACGGCAGGCATCCCTTACACCTCCGCTGTGAATACCGCTGTAGGTATTCAGGTGAAGGTAGCCACGTCCACCGCCCATCGTGACCTCACTCGTTTCCTTCGGGACAACCAGTGGGGTTATTTCACGCACTCTCTCGAAGAGGAGCGTAAACTACGGGTTGTGATCCGTAGGGTTCCTTCAGAACTCCCGACTTACGACATTTCCGACGACCTCAAAGAACAGAAGATTCCTGTTCGCGAGGTTCATCGTATGCGCTCTCCGCGCACCAGGGCTCCATATGATATGGTTCTCGTTGTCCTCGATCGCACCCCTCAAGGGAAAGCGATCTTCAATCTCACATCCCTCTGCGGCCTCTCCGGCGTTATCGTCGAGCCGCCGCGCAAAACGTCTATGCCCTCGCAGTGTCACAACTGTCAGGTGTACGGACACTCCGCACGAAACTGTCTCCTGAAACCCAGGTGCGTTAAGTGCCTCGGCGACCACTCCACCAAGGAGTGTTCTCGCACTAAAGACTCCCCCGATCCCCCGAACTGTGTTCTGTGCCGCGGCGTGGGTCATACCGCGAATTATCGCGGATGTCCCCGCGCCCCGC